>JASFCX010000184.1:0-17523 GCA_036937015.1 Crucibulum parvulum | reverse complement strand
TGGATCCACCACCCATTCGTTCGCGTACTCGAACTCGCTCATACCTATCCTCCCCATCTTATTCGCGCCTATTTTTCCTAGCTTCCCAACTGAGCGTGGCAGATCTGAGGAGTTATAGTGGCTTGGACGGGCATAGAACTGTCCATGAAAGCTGGATTGGGATTGAATGATCAAGCTAAAGGGGGAGACGATTTGAATGGAAGTTAGGCTGTGAAGAGCTCTAAGATGGCACGGTACGAACAGTTATATACTCCTTGTGCAAAGGCATGTTGACCTCGTAACAGTCTAGGCGTGGTAGATCTGTAGCCGCAGGAAAGCTGAAACTGAATCCGTACTTGATCAACGAATATGCCTCCAGAACGTGGTCGCAGACTGTACGCACCTCGCTCAACGGTCATATGCACCAAATTAGCTTCTTCATGTCTGGTATTGCAACTGATCTTTAGAACCTGCAGCTACTTTCATCGCATGTGCATCGTTTAGTGCCTCGCCTACATGGTTTTTCGATCCTAGTAGGAGAGTGGATCGATGGCATTGATCAGGGGAGCGCGGCAGGCAGGTATGGATTCCACAGTTCATCGTTGGGCCAGGCACGGCTGGATATTAAGGTCGACGAAACAAAGCGATTGAACATTCGAGTAGTCCGTGACAGCTGAACGCAAAATCGTAGACCATTGTCAATTTTCCTGTGTGCGCCGATGTTTGTATAAACCTCCCGATTTGGCTAATTACGCGTGATGACTTCTGGTCCCCTCTACGATGTCATAATTAATCTATAATCCTATGAACCTTGGATATCTGTTTCCTTGTCGAGATAGCCCGCAAGATAGAAGGACGAGTAGAGGTGTGGAAATAACAACTAACAAGTAACCTTAGATATCAGTATGGCAACAATAAGAACATAAGCTTATATTTACCTCCAAGCTAGTAAGCACTCTCTGCCGTCCATTATTCACAGCCTTTTTCATAACGCCGCCAGTTTTTTGCCAAAGACTAAGAACCCGTCTAACTGTTCGAGCACTAATTCCAGTAGCACTCTCAATGGCGGCAGGTGTCATTTTAGTTCGGAGAGTCATAAGTACGACCAGCCTCTTCTTGTCGGACGAGATATAACGTGCATACTGAGCTCTGTGTATTACGTACTACTAAGTAAGGTCGTTTGGATGCCCTCAGACAGTGTGTACAGCCGCACTAGCATTTGGGTGTGCACCACAATGACGCAATAAGCTCTCTGCCGTAGCCCGGCCCTGCTGCTCCGGGCTCCCGCCACTTCCTAAAATGGGTTGTTTATACAACCATTGGCGCACACACAGGAAAATTCACAATGGTGTACGGTTTTGCGTTTAGCTAGAAGTTAACACGACGACCTGGTGCCGGTCTTGAATCTTATTTATCCCCAGAGCCATTGCGGCTGTTCACCGATATTTTGGGAACTTAACTTCTCTTATTTCGACAGAAACTACACTTATCATCTTTGTTGCTACTCGCTACCCATCCTTCCGCGAAAATGAAACAAATGTTGAGGCTAAAAAAAAATTTCGCCATTTCAAATTCAGCCATGACAAGCTGTGGTGACCAGTCGCTCCGTTCTATATAGTTTTATTATCCCTAGACATATGGACGCCTATCTATATATCCGGGGAGTTTTGGATTACTTACTCCATAATATGTACAAGTTTATTAATGATTCTCGTTAAGTTTTAGGTTTCACCACAGATAGAAAGAATAGCATGGTACTATTTACAGACGTTCGAGACTCTCGATCCTCTTGGAGCTGCCGAAAAACTCTACTTGCTTCTTCCATAAGATTCGCATTCGATTCACGTACACGTCGCTTCCTAAAGGGATGCAAGACATTCTACTGACAGGTGTGACACAGACAGTTTATGCTTACTCGGGCATCCATCGTAAATCAAAACTCATCCCGCAACTTCTGAGTACTTGCTGACTTACACATCTTTGAATGTTACAAATCTGCTCTAAAACGCAGAAATTTTATACACTTCAATTGATGCGGTCGAATTCTGATGTCCTCATCGAAGTCTGATCGGAACTAAAGAGCTCGGGAGAAATTAGAACTCTCACTCCTTGTGTAGGTAGCTCCGTATGTCCCACGAGTTTCCGACGAGTTGCGCTGTTAAAGTAATAGTTGTTCTGTGTGGAGCGAGACAAGAATACCTCTGATAGATTACCACCAAGGTACCATACCCATATCTGACGTTTTAATTAACGTCCATAACACCTACCCATCACAGCAGCCAACTAAGATCCGAATAGATCGTCTTCTCTGATGGAGAAACCAGATTATGCGGCTACCGCATACGACTAGTATTTAGCAAACAGTTGTGACTTTTTTACAGGGCGCCTTTCCGTTCATCGTACCCACCTCCAGCTTTCTGCACTTGCTACTTCAATGGCGCCTTTGCTTGACATTGAATCAACTTTCGGAGCCATATTCATCGGTGCTTTCGTTTCCACTATGTACGTATCATATCCCTTGCTGAACAGCAAACGCTGTCATTCTTTAGTCCTTCTAGCTTATTATTGCTACACAATTTAAAGCCTATATGGAATCGCAACCAACCAAGTATATCGATATTATCTCATGTATCCATCGGACAGCATGAAAATGAAAGTTATGGTGTGTTTAACACGCGCTTTTTCAAGATAGTTGTGATTAAATGGTATTATATAATCTTTTGACAGGTGGGCGTGATCTGGTTTGTTGTTCTTATTCCCTCTGATTTTCATACATTAATGTTGATAAATTAATTCATCTATCCCATGCAGGGTTTCCGATACCCTGCATTCAATATTTATTATTCACTTATGGTATGTAGCTTGAGCCACACTCCTCGTTTTGAAAAGGTGAAGCAACTGTTAATTTATAGCCATTACTATTTGATTCTCAACTATGCAAATCCACTTGGGCTCCTGCATGTAGTTTGGTAAATCTCGCCATTTGGAAAATGTTAACACTGTTGACGTCTGACATTTCGAACAGGTCCGTAACTGTGCGTGATCTTCAAAAGTTATATATCTGTTTAGCTAATGACAGCATATTTAAATCAAGGGCATGCTGGGCGTTGGAGTATGTGAACTTGTTTTCATCTATACTCAGCTGTTTTAAACAAGGTCCTCAGACTATCACTACACTGTTGACAAATGCGTGAGTATTTATGAGCTCATCTGTACGCTTGGAGCATTACCCTCATATTGATGGATAATTTTAGATATTACATCCGGAGGATACATAATCGTAAGTGGATATTGTATTCCACAACTTCTTTAGCTTCAGTTAGTCATACAAACCAAGTTGGCAACAGCAACTATTTTCTGACGTTGGCCACTGTATGTCAAACAACACTCGCGTAGACTTATAGTGAGACAATACTTTGATGATAGGCGTCTCTTTGGCTAGTACAATGCGGTAATGCTTCAACTACTTACTATCTTTCTGTGCTGACGAATTGCGGCTCTCTATGGCTTTTAGGCTTTTCGATATGTATGTGTTATATATAATGTGGCCATTGAGAGAGCTGCTGACATGCCTATGCCTCAAGCTGTTGCAATTATATCGTATGCGACCAATATCTTGGTATACGAGGCTCGCTATACCAAAACAATATTTTTCAAGATCCCGAATTACTTCACTCCTCGGATTTGCAACATACTCAGTAGGCATTCTATTAAATTGTTTATCTTAGTCTATGTATTTACGAATTCAAAATGTTCCAGTGGCTTTTGATGGGCGGTTTGGCAACTGACGCTATAACAGATGCAATTCTTGCAGCTACCCTGACATATCTTCTCAAAAAAAGGCAACATAGAAATGGATATAACAGGTTACAGTTTTCATCGAGCTTGGAATCTCTATCTAATCGTCCATTAGCTCCCTGGTTGAAAAGCTAATGATGTACGCTGTAAGCACAGGGGCGATTACTGGCTTAACAGCAATTGGAAGCGTAGTCGCTGTGAAGCCTTTTCGAATTTCTATATGCTTTTAAACTTATACGTCTACATTTCCAGATTGCTCTTAGACCAAATGATTTCATTGACATGGGAATCTTCCTCGTTTTCAAGAAGCGTGAGTGATACGATTGAAATACTGAATGGACCCAAGAAAGCTTAACGTAGCGACTAACTTTCCGAAGTCTACCCAAACACCCTTTTAGTATGGTATGCATAAGTAATTCGATCTCGAAGATATACTGCTCATAATGCCTCATAATAGGCTCAATTTACGCAAGCCAGCACCAGAGCATGCCCGAGTCTACCAATTGAAAGACTTGTCAAGTGGGAGTAGCGGCTCCAGTCACAATCCGCAATCCATAATCATGGATCCTAAGAAGCCTATGGTATGAATTTCAATTTCCTACTCACGCGATTCTCACATTTTATATTTTGGAACTGCAATCTCCAGGAGGGATCCGTCATCAATATTACCTGAAAGTTAAATTTAAAAGTAACCAGTGGCTAAGGTGTACTTTGGACCATTTAATCAAGTTCGTTTTCAGGGTAACTCATCTTGAAGCATATGGGACATATACTAGAGTTTGGTAGAATATATATGTATTGGGCAGCAAGTGCCCGTTATTGATTTATGATAAATAAGCAAATGCGGCAGCCAACAGCACCCCAGCTAAAATAGACGGCAGAAGCACCATAAACATGACGTTCAGATAGCTTTGTCAGAGCTGCAATGTCGAGCTCATTAGGCCTTTCAACACCGATATCAAAAGCGCAAGAACCTCCATATCGAACTCGTCACTTCTACCGTTCATGCCCTGCTAAAATATTCGAGCTCCTCAGACCATCTCTAACTGAACTCGTCAAATCTTCCATCGTTGAACTTGGGCAGGGACGATGCTGAGTGCCGAGATTCTTCTTCAGCTCGCCGTAATTCGTAACGTCCCACGACTGTCATAGCCCAACTTCGAAATATTTATGAGGGAAAGCGTACATTTACGGATGAATTGGGTTGGGTTATGCATGTGAGTAGGGGGGAAGGCAGATACGAAGACGCGCTCGGGTATAAATTACAGGGCGATGTCGGCCGATAGTGTTGGAATGGGAGCACTCTGGCATCCAGCGCTGATTTGAGTGATCTAACGAGGATTTGGGGTAGTCACTGGTCATCTGTGTGATGAAACGACCTCAGCAGATATTGTAGCTTCCAAGGACCAAGCGATGCTACCTATGGATCCACCACCCACTCGTTCGCGTACTCGAACTCCCTCATACCCCTCCTCCTTATCGTATTCGCACCTATTCGTCCTCACTTCCCAAATGAGCGTGGTACTAAACTTAGATCTGAGGAGTTATAGTGGGTTGGACCGTCATGATGATGCTCACGGAAGCTGGGTTGGGATTAATGATGAAGCTGGAGGAAGAGACGATGTAAACAGAAGTTAAAGCTGTGAAGAGCTCTAAGAAATAGGACACGGCACGAACAGTTTCATATTCCTTGTGTAAAGCGTTTTGCCTGTGTAACGGACTAGGCGTAGTAGATCTGCAGCCGCAGAAAAAGCTGAAACTGAATTAGTTCTCGATCAACCAAGCTTCCAGAACGTGATCGCGGACTGTACGCACCTCACTGGACGGTCATCTGTACCAAATTAGCTTCCTCCTGTCTCGCATTGACAATGATCTTTAGAACCTGCAGATACTCTCATCTTCTGTGCATCGTTTAGTGCATCACCTATATGACTTTCATTCTTAGTAGGAGGGTGAATTGATGATATTGATCAGGGGAGTGCGATAAGCAAGTATAAATTCCACAACTCAACTTTGGACCAAGAAGGGTGTATAGCACCGTCGACAAAAAGCAAGGCGATTGAACATTCGAGTAGTCCGTGGACGCGACGACTAGTCAGTCCACATTGACCACGTCCAGTGCCGGTGTTGAACCTTATTTATCCCCAAAGTTATTGTGGCTGTCCACTTACATTTCGGGTGCTCAACGCCAGCTGCTCGGTCCCAGTTCTCTTAGCTTGGCAAGAAACTGCCCTTGTTATCTTTGTTGCCACTCGCTACTTTCCTTTCGCAAAAATAAAACAAATGTTGAGTTTCGAAAATTTCTCGCTCTTGTGCGTGCTTTTAAACCCAGTCACGAAAGCCGTGGTGACTGGTTGGCCCAATCTATATAGTTGTATTATCTTAGACATAGTAGCAGACGCCTATCTATATATGGGAATTTTGGATTATATACTCCATAAGATGTACTTTGCTAATGATTCTCGGTAAATTTTAGGATTCATCACAGATAGCAAGGATAGAAAAGCATTATTTACAGATGATCGAGACCGTCGATCCTCTTATGGCCGCTGACAGACTCTACTTGCTTCTTCCATAAGATCCGATTACACCTACACGTGCGGCTTCCTAAAGTAATGCGGGCCATTCTACTGACTGACGTGCGTGACATAGACGGCTTATGCTTGCTGAGGCATCTGCCGTCAAAATTCACGCCTCACGGTTCTGAATACTCGCTGATATGCACTTCTTTGAATGCTACGAACCTATTCTAAAAACGCAGAAATTTATATACTTAAATTGATGCGGTGGAACACTAATGTTTTCCGCATCGAAGTCAGATCGGAACTAAAGAGCTCAGGAGAAATTAGAACTCTTGCTCTCCATATGGGAGCTCTGTTTATCCCACGGCTTTTCTACGATTTATGAGCTGTTAGAGAAGTACTTGTTCTGTGTGGAGTGAGACAAAAATACCTCTGATGGAATGCCACCAAGGTGCCATACCCACATCTGACGTTTTAATTAACATTTCCACATCATCTACTCATCGCCGTAGCCAATGAAGATCCGAATAGACCGTCTTCGTTGATGGAGAAATTAGGTGGTACTTTGACCGCGCCAGGCTATTTAACAGACGGTCATGACTTTACATGGCGCTTTTACTTTCATCTTGCTCACCTCCACCCATCTATATTTACTGCTGCAATGGCACCTTTGCTTGACATTGAATCAACTTTCGGAGCCATATTCATTGGCGCTTTTGTTTCCTCCATGTGTGTATCGTATCCTTTGCTCAATCGCTAACGCGATCGTTCCTTAGTCCTTCCAGCTCATTATCATTAATTACTTTGCAGCCTATATGGAATCGCAACTAATCAAGTATATCGATATTATCTGATGTACCCATCGGACAGCGTGAAAATGAAAGTTATGGTATGTTACATATGCGCTCGTTCAAGAAACTTGCAATTAAATGGTATTATATAATCTTTCGATAGGTGGGCGTGATCTGGTCTGTCTTTCTTGTTTCTTCTGATTTCGTATGTTAATGTCGATAAATTAATTTATATATCCCATGCAGGGTTTCCGATACACTGCATTCAATATTTATTATTCACTTATGGTATGTAGTTCGAGTCGCACTCCCCGTTTTGAAAAAGCCAAGCAACTGTTGATAATAGCCATTATTATTTGATTCTCAACTACGCAAATCCACTTGGCCTCCTGCATGTAGTTTGGTAAATCTCCCTATTTGAGATATATTGAATACTATTGACATTTGAGATTTCGAATAGGTCTGTAACCGTGAGCAATCTTTCAAAGTTGGACTTTTGTTTAACTGATGACATCATACGTGAACCAAGGGAATGTTGGGTGTCGGAGTATGTGCACTTGCTCTCATCTCTACTTAGCTGTTTTGACCAAGGCCCTCAGATAATCTCTACAGTGGTGACAAATGCGTGAGTACCTATGTGCTAGGCTGTATACTTGGATCTTTATCTTTAGATTAACGGATATTTCCAGATATTACGTTATGAGGATACATAATCGTAAGTGGACATTATATCCTACGACTCCTTTAGTTTCAGTAATTAATGCAAACCAAGTTGGGAACAGTAACTATTTTCTGACATTGGCTACTGTATGTGAAACAATAGCCGCGTTGATTTATACTCAGATAATCTATTGATGATAGGCCTCCCTTTGTCTAGTACAATGCGGTAATGTTTTCAACTGCTTACTATCTTTCTGTGCTGACGATGCGCGGCTTTTGAATGATTTTTTAGGCTTTTCAATATGTATGTGTTATATGTGGTGACCATCTAGGAAGCTGCTGACCTGCCTATCCCTCAAGCTGTTGCAATTATATCGTACGTGACCGATATCTTGGTGCACGAAGCTCGTTATAAACAAACAATATTTTTCAAGATCTCGCATTACCTCACTCCTCGGATTCGAAACATACTCAGTAAGCATCCTGTCAAATGGTTTGCATCAGTCTATGTATTTATGAGTGTAAATATTCCAGTGGCTTTTGATGTCTGCCTTGGCCACCGACGCTGCAACAGATGCGGTTCTAGCAGCTACTTTAACGTATCTTCTCAAACAAAGGCAACAGAGAAATGGATATAATAAGTAAGATTTTCCATCGGGTTGAAAATCTCCATCTAATCATTTACTAGCTCATTGGTTGAAAAGCTGATGATGTACGCTGTAAGCACAGGAGCAATTACTAGCTTAACAGCAATTGGAAGCGTAGTCGCTGTAAAAC
The DNA here is from genome assembly GCA_036937015.1 of Crucibulum parvulum. Lineage (NCBI taxonomy): Eukaryota > Fungi > Basidiomycota > Agaricomycetes > Agaricales > Nidulariaceae > Crucibulum > Crucibulum parvulum. The sequence goes on along the minus strand of JASFCX010000184.1, from coordinate 8,996 downwards.
CTTTCTGAATGTTCATGCGCTCTGAACTTATACGCCTAAATTTCCAGATTGCTCTTAGACCAAATGATTTTATTGACATGGGAATCTTCCTCGTTTTCAAGAAACGTGAGTGATATAATCTAAATGCTGAATGGACCCAAGAGAGCTTAACGTAGCGACTAACTTTCCGAAGTCTACCCAAACACCCTTTTAGTGTGGTATGTATAAGGATCTCGATATCGAAGATATACTGCTCATAATGTCTTATAATAGGCTCAATTTACGCAAGCCAGCACCAGAGCACGCCCGAGTGTACCAATTGAAAGACCTGTCAAGTGGGAGTAGCGGCTCCAGTCACAATCCGCAATCCATAATCATGGGTCCTAAGAAGCCTATGGTATGAATTTCAATTTCCTGCTCACGCGATTCTCACGTTTATATTTTGTAACCGACATCTCCAGGAAGGATCTGTGATCAATATTGCCTGAAAATGAAATTCAAGAGAAACCAGTGGCTAAGGTGTACTTTGGACCATTTAATCAAGTTCGTTTTCAGGGTGACTTATCTTGAAGCATATGGGATATACACTAGAATTTGGTAGAATATATATGTATTGGGTAGCAAGGGCTCGTTTTTAATTTAGTAGCAAGTCTGAGCCATCTGAGTCCCAAAATCTTTATTGATTAATGATAAGTAAGCAGATGCGGCAGCTAACAGCATTCCAGTAAAATAGATGGAAGAAGCACAATGACCATGACGAGTCCTGCTAGCATCGTCAGAGCTGCAATGTCGAGCTCTCATTAGGCCCTTCAACACCGATATCCAAAGTGTAAGAATCTCCACATCGAACTTGTCACTTCTACAGCTCACGCCCCGTTAAAATATTAGAGCTCCTCGGACTATCCCCGACTGAGCTCGTCAAAATCTCCATCATTGACACTTGAGCTTCGGCAGAGACAATGCCGAGTACTGAGATTCTTCTTCAGCTCGACGCAAGTCGTAACGTCCCACGATTGTCATAGTCCAACTTCGAAATATTTATGAGGGAAAGCGTACATTTACGGATGAATTGGGTTGGGTTATGCATGTGAGTCGGGGGGAAGGCGGATATGAAGACGCGCTCGGGTGTAAATCACAGGGTGATGTCGGTCGATAATGTTGGAAAGGGAGCATTCTGGCATCCGGCGCTGATTTGAGTGATTTAGCAAGGATTTGGGGTAGTCACTGGTCATCTGTGTGATGAAACGAACCCAGCGGATGTTGTAGCTTCTAGGGACCATGAGATGCTATCCATGGATCCACCACCCATTCGTTCGCGTACTCGAACTCCCTCCTACCCCTCCTCCTTATCGTATTCGCACCTATTCGTCCTCACTTCTCAAATGAGCGTGGTACTAAGCTTAGCTCTAAGGAATTATAGTGGGTTGGACGGTCATGGTAATGCTCACGGAAGCTGGGTTGGGATTAATGATGAAGCTGAAGGAAGAGACGATTTGAACAGAAGTTAAGGCTGTGAAGAGCTCTAAGAAATAAGACACGGCACGAACAGTTTTATATTCCTCGTGCAAAAGCGTGTTGCCTGTGTAACAATCTAGGCGTGATAGATCTGCAGCTGCGGGAAAGCTGAAATTGAATTCGTACTTGATCAACGAAGCCTCCAGAACGTGGTCGCGGACTGTACGCACTTCGCTCCACGGTCATCTGTACCAAATTAGCTTCCTCCTGTCTCGCATTGCCAACTATCTCTAGAGGCTGCAGATACTGTCATCTTATGTGCATCATTAGTGCGTCACCTCTATGCTTTTTCTATCTTAGTGAGAGGGTGGATTGATGATATTGATCAGGGAAGTGCGACAAGCAAGTATAAATTCCACAGCTCAATTTTGGACCAAGGAATGGTGGATGGCACCGTCAACAAAACAACACAGTTGAACATTCGAGTAGTCCGTGGACGCGATGACCCATTCACATTGACAACATCCAGTGCCGGTGTTGAATCTGATTTATCCACAAAGCCATTGTGGCTGTCCACTTACATTCGGGGCACTCCACGCAAGCTGCTCGGTTCCACGTTCTCTCAGCTCGGCAAAAAACTGCACCTGTTATCTTTTTGACCACCAAGGGGTACGCAGCACCAGAGAAAAAATGACAGGTTGTTTTTAGCTGTTAAAGAGGCGGGGAAATGGACATCTGAAGTCACTTTGTTCTCAAAGTGTCTAGTTGAAAAGTTATGGCCACGTTTGTCCTTCGCGGGAAAACGAATTAACACTCAAAATTTTCAAAATTTCTCGACATCTCTCGTCGTTCCGCACACGTTTCGAAAAAATCTTTAGGCTTGCGAATCCCCTTGATTTCTTTATATAGTAACTCAAGAATGACCTGTGGGAAAAACTTCGGAGTTGCTTTTTTGGATCTCCTAGCCCATTTCTATGCCTAAAAACAAAATGATGTCCTTAATCAATTTTTGCGTACCCCTTGCATGCCACTCGCTACTTTCCTTCCTCGAAAATAAAACAAATGTTGAGGTTCGAAAATTTTCTCGCCCGTTTGGGCTATTTTTAATTTAGCCACGAAAAGTTGTGGTGACCGGTCGGCCCACTCTATACAGTTGTATTATCTTAGACATACTAAGGGACGCCTATCTATATACGGGAATTTTGGATTATCTACTCCATAAGACATACTTCGCGAATGATTCTCAGCAGGTTTTAGGTTTCATCACAGATAGCAAGGATAGAAAGCCACTATGTATTTACAGATGATCGAAACCGTCGATCCATTTAGAACCGCCGACAAACTCTACTTGCTTCTTCCGTAATATTCGATTACGCGTACATGCTGGCTTCCTAAAGTGATGCAGATCATCCGATTGACCAACGTGTGTGACACAGACGGTTTATGCTTACTCCGGCATCCACCGTGAGTTAAAATTCATGCAGCACGTCCTGAATACTCGCTGACCTGCAAATCTTTGAATTCTACATGCCTGCTCTAACTTAACATATATACTTCAGTCGTTGCAGTGGAACTCAAATGTCCACCTCATTCAAGTCTGATCGGAACTAAAGAGCTCAGGAGAAAATAGAATTCTCACTCCTTGTATAGGGAGCTCCGTTTGTCCCACGACTTTCCTACGAGTCATGGGCTGTTAGAGTAATGCTTGTTCTGTGTGGAGTGAGACAAGGATGCCACTGATAGAATACAACCAAGTTACCACACCCACATCTGATGTTTTAATTGAAATCTCTATATCGTCTACCCATCACTCCAGCGAACGAAGATCCGAATAGATTGTCGTCTTTGAGAGAGAATCCAGGTTCTGCCGTTACCGCGGATGGCTATTTAGTAAACAGTCGTGACTTTCTACATGACGCCTTCCAGTTCATTGTACCCACCTTCAGACGTCTGCATTTACGGCTGCGATGGCACCTTTACTTGACATTGAATCAACTTTCGGAGCCATATTCATCGGCGCTTTTGTTTCCTCCATGTGCGTGTCATATCCCTTGCTCAACCGCCAACGCGATGGTTCCTTAGTCCTTCCGACTCATTATCGCTAATTAATCCACAGCCTATATGGAATCGCAACTAATCAAGTATATCGATATTATCTGATGTACCATCGGACAGCATGAAAATGAAAGCTATGGTATGTTATATACTGCTCGTTCAAGGAACTTGCGATTAAATGATATTATATAATCTTTCGGTAGGTGGGCGCGATCTGGTCTGTCTTTCTTGTTTCTTTTGACTTTCATATGTCAATATTGATTAATTAATCTATCTATTCTGTACAGGGTTTCCGACACCCTGCATTCAATATTTATCATTCACTTATGGTATGTAGCTTGAGTCACATTCCTCGTTTTGAACAGGCAAAGCAACTGTAGATTTATAGCCATTATTATTTGATTCTCAACTACGCAAATCCACTTGGCCTCCTGCATGTAGTTTGGTAAATCTCGCTATTTGAGACATGTTGAACACTGTTGACATTTGAGATTTCGAATAGGTCTGTAACCGTGAGCAATCTTTCAAACCTGGATTTCTGTGTAACTAATGACAACATACATGAACCAAGGGAACGTTAGGCATTGGAGTATGTGTACTTGTTGTCATCTCTGCTTAGCCGTTTTGACCAATTGCAAGGCCCTCAGATAATCTCTACAGTTATGACAAATGCGTAAGTATCTATGTGCTAAGCTGGACACTTGGACCTTTATCTTCAGATTAATGGGTACTTCCAGATATTACGTTATGAGGATACATAATCGTAAGTGGACATTATATCCTACGACTCCTTTAGTTTCAGTAATTAATGCAAACCAAGTTGGGAACAGTAACTACTTTCTGACATTGACTACTGTATGTGAAACAACAGCCGCGTTGATTTATACTTAGATAATCTATTGATGATAGGCCGCCCTTTGTGTAGTACAATGCGGTAATGTTTTCAACTACTTACTATCTTCCTGTACTGACGATGCGCGGCTTCTCGATGTCTGTTAGGCTTTTCAATATGTATGTGTTATATAATGTGGCCATCTAGGGAGCTGCTGACCTGCTTGTGCATCCAGCTGTTGCAGTTATATCGTATGTTGACCGATTTCTTGGTACAGGAGGCTCGTTATAAAGAAACAATGTTGTTTAAGATCTCGCATTACTTCACTCCTCGGATTCGAAACGTACTCAGTGAGTATCCTATCAAATGATTTGCATCAGTCTATGTATTTACGGGTGCAAATGGGCCTCCGACGCTGCGACAGATGCAGTTCTTGCAGCTACCCTAACGTATCTTCTCAAACAAAGGCAACAGAGAAATGCATATAATAAGTAAGAGTTTTAATCTAGTTTGGAACCACCATTTAATCGTTCACTAGCTCCCTGGTTGAAAAGTTGATGATGTACGCTGTAAGCACAGTGGCCATTACTAGCTTAACAGCAATTGGAAGCGTAGTCGCTGTAAATCCTTTCTGAATTTCTATATGTTCTAGAACTTATACGTCAAAATTTCTAGATTGCTCTTAGACCAAATGATTTCATCCACATGGGAATATTCCTCGTTTTCAAGAAATGTGAGTGACATGCTTGAAACATTGAAAGTACGAAAGAAAGATTAACGCAACGGCTGACCGTTCAAAGTATATCCAAATACTCTTTTGGTATGGTATGTATAAGTACTTCAATCTCGAAGATATACTACTCATAATGACTCATAATAGGCTGAATTTACGCAAGCCTGCACCGGAGCACATCCGAATCTACCAATTGAGAGATTTGTCAAGTGGGAGTAGCGGCTCCAGTCACAATCCACAATCCACAATTATAGATCCTAAGAAGCATATGGTATGAGTGTCAATTTCTCTACTAGTGCAGTTTCCATATTCATGCTTAGAACTGTAATCTCCAGGAAGAATCTGTCATCAATATTACATAAAAATTAAAATTCAAGAGAAACCAGCACATCTGATAAAAAGTAATCAAAACTATAAAATCATAGTTTCAATTACATTTTATCAAATTTCCAGGTCACCTGAAAATCTGTGCTTCGCGGTGTGCAGTGCCTAAGGTATACTTCGGATTATTTAATCAAGTTCGTTTAGGCACCGGCTTGTAGTGTAGAAATATATATAATAAACCTAGAATAAACCTGTATACCTAGAAAATAAAATAATAAAATTGCGAGGTGGCTTCACTTCGGTCCTAACAGCCTGTAGTTGGGACTAGAGGGAGAGTGAAGAAATATTGAGGAAGCTGAATGGAAAATGGCGCGATGGGAGCCAGAGGACAATGACGGAGAAGCTGACAGACTGACGAAGAGACGGTGGAGACTACGAGTGCACGACGGGCACGACAGAGACGATAGAAAATGAGGAGAACTGCCAGAGAAAACGCTAAAATAGTTGCTCGATCGCAACTACAATAGCTCGACGATGAGAGCTCGAAAAATTATGAAACAAAGACGTGTAGAAAGGCCGTAAGGAATCCTAAACAGTGCAAAAAGAATGAAGTCGTTTGGTGTTGGCGTCGTCGAAAGCGTCGTGATTTAGTGAGGAGGACGATTTGCGAAGAGTTGAGCTTCCAATTACTTGAATTTATTCGGTAAAATTGAAGTAATGGTCTGAAATATATTGGAGAGCGATTGAGTACAGAGTAGAGGAGGAGAGGGGATTCTGAACTAATCAACTATGCAACTAAAACCTATGTTTTTAAGTAAATAGAAAAGTCCATAGTTCCAAGGAGTAAAATCGAAAAAAATGTAAATATTTTGAAGTAGAATGGAGATTTGAACATATGTTGACATCAGACTCAGTTAGAAGATACTACTAATTCATTAGGAATGCAGAAGGTGTCTGCTGATTGCTGGATTGCATGGATCCTATCCCAAATAAGTGTATAGATGAATAAATATGAAAAATATGAATCAAATCGAAAAGAATGGTCCATCCCGCGACTGAATCCGTTGTTCCGAGCTTAAATAAATGTTCCGCACCGTTCTGAAGCTTCCTGATGCGTTCCGAATTGTCCTAGCTGATCGCATAATGTTCCTACCGGTGAGTTTTCGTGTACAGAGCCCGGTGGGGCTCATCACCAGGGAGCTCCGTTGTCACAGGAACATCGTCAGGATGTTCGTCGACATGATTTTAGTCATTGCTAATAGGCCTGCAAGCTGGAACCAGGTGTGATTAAGTATGAGCCCGAATAAAGTAACTTGGATTTTCACTTGGCTTAACTTGTTCCCCGCCAAAAACTCCGCTCACTTGTTCCCACGGTGCGACAATTTCACTTGCCTGCTCACTTGCTCTTGCCCCGGTAACAAAATGGTCTGCTAGTGTACTATCGAGCTCCCCACCACTGCCGCTCATATTTTCGTCTAAAATCTTGCATGAACGTATATTAAAATACTCTTAGATATTATATACTAAATAACTACTTAGTATATCATAGACATATCACTGCTTGTCGTCATAAAATAGTTTTGTCCTTGTTTTTCAAAGGTCTTTTGCAATAAATAGTTTAAAATGCATTCAGTCCATGAGATAAATACATTCCTGCAGTTAATGAAAGAATTATATTCATCCCAGTTCATTTCTGCAGCAATTATTATGTAAATTGACATTGCACCACTGAAGTTGCCAAATTAAACATCCTTGAAGTAAATATATTAGCCACAGGCAAATTTAACAGTGGTAAAAATCAGCTATATAATTCGCATTTTAAATATTTGAACTATACATGACCATGTAGACAACACTGTTACTAAATAACATAGTGTAACTCAGTGATGAGCTTCGCACGGCTCTGTCCTCGGAAACTCGGTCCTGACGCTGCTAAATCAAGTTCAGTATGTCTATTTTTCTATTTTCGACCGGGGATGGTTGGGGAAGGTTCGGAACGCATCAAGAAGCTTAAAAATCCTTGCAAAATGTTATTTGAGCTCGGAACAACGGATGCTATCGCAAAATACTTCATTTTCTTTGATTTGATTCGCTTTTCTCATTTTTTTTTAGACAATCTAAGTATTTATTCAACATAGGAGCAGTTTTATCCACATGAATTGAGTCCCATGAGCTAGTCTGGTGTCTACAGCTGCTTATATTTCCATTTCACTTCATTTTTTGTACACTTCATTTTTGCTTTACTTCTTAGTAGCTAGGACCTTTCTACATACTTAAAGATCATAGTTTTTCTTCGTAGTGCATTAGTTCAGAGTACTCTACATCCCCTCTATACTCGCTATACGCAATCGCTACACAACTACTTCGCATTCACCCAATAAACTCAAGTTCTTGGAGTTTGGATCTTCGAAAATTGTCTTCCTCACTAAATCACGACGCTTTCAACGACAACAAAGCGAAACGACTCCGGTCTTTTTTCATCGTCTAGGGCTCATTTTGGTCTTTCTACGCTATTAAGTTTCATACTTTTTCAAGCTCTCGTTGTTGTGCTATCTTAGTTGCGATCGGGAAACTATTTTAGCATTTCTCCTAGCAGTCCTCCTCCATCTCTGTTGTCTCTGTTGTGCCCGTCGTGCACCCGTCGTCTTCTCCGTTGCTCTATCAGTCAGCCAATCCCTCAGCCTTCGTCTTACGGTTCCCATCGCGCTATTTCACATCTATTTCCCTCCATACTTCGTCTTTCTCTTACAATTCTAGTCCCAGGTTATTAGGAACGAAGTGAGGCCACCTTGCATTTATATTCTTTTGTTTTCTAGGTATACAGGTATTCTAGGGATTATACTATATATATATTCCTACTCTCTAGCTGGTGCCTAGGTCGACATCAGTGACTTTGAGTTGAACTTTGTATTGCTTTTACAAGCCAATTTGGAGCTCTTAGGATAATGAGCAGATATATCATTAATTTCATGATTTTTTCAAAGCAGGTAGAAGAGTCACTGAGCTTTTCTATTGTCGACCTAGGCACCGGCTAGTAGGTAGAAATATCTAGAATAAACCTAGAATAGCTATATACCTAGAAAACAAAAGAAATAAAATTGCGAGTGGCCTCACTTCGGTCCTAAAAATTTGAGAAGGGACTGCTGAGAGAGTGACAAAGTATGGAGGGAAATGGATGCAAAATAGCGTGATGGGAACCGTAGGACGAAGGCTGAGGGGTGGACTGACTGATAGAATGACGGAGGAGATGACGAGTGTGTGACGGGCACGACAGAGACGTAGAGACGGAGAAGGACTGCTAGAGAAACGCTAAAATAGCTGCGTGATTGCAACTAGAATAGCTCGCCAACGAGAGCTCGGAAAAATAAGAAACGAAGACGGGGAGGGAGGTGGGAAGGTGGCCTAGACGATACAAAAAGACCGAAGTCGTTTCAATTTGTCGTCGTCGAAAGCGTCGCGATTTGGTGAGGAGGTCGACTTGCTGGATACTTGATCTCCAAAAACTTGAATTTATTCTGTAAAATCGAAGTATTTTTGTAGGGATTGAGTACAGAGCGTAAGGAGGGAAAGGAGGGTATTCTGAACTAATTAACTACAAAGAAAAACTACAGTCTTTAA
>JASFCX010000183.1:0-17590 GCA_036937015.1 Crucibulum parvulum | reverse complement strand
CATTCTAGGCATATATGGAGGGACTCGCTGTGCGACTTCCGTTTTAACGCAGTCTGTATCCAGTATACGGCGTGTTCACCCAGCCCTTTCAGCTATTCGTGAATCAGATCGTTACCACTAACATTCGGAGACGCACACATCGAATAACATTCACGCTCGCTTCCAATCTGCATGGTCACAGCACTCGTTTCCAACTTCTTCGCTCGTTTAGATTCTTGGCACCAATGAAGTTGCATCTTTTTGCCAGTTCGAAGCACACCAGATTATTGTCTTTGACAATATGGCGTAGTAACATTACCGGCTGAAGGACATTGTCTTCAACATCCTCATCTTGGTTCCGAGCGCGCACATGCCCACGGGCGTTCCTTTCGCCTCCATCTTGTGCAGCATCAGATCGATTTTCGAAGATGACGATGGGGGGCGTGGTTTACCTAGAACAGGACACGATTTACAGGAACAATATCAATTCAAAGCAAGATAGATAACTAGACGCGATAGCATATGAACAAACAATTGTACGACGAGAACACCAACACACGGACATTCTGATGTTCATGGTCAGCGAGATTCCATATCTATTCGAATTATTATACTCACTTTCTTTCATCAGACTAACCAGAACTCAAACGAGGCTCAACTCCCAAACACTGTCACTCCCAAGTACAAACCCTGTCCACGTCCACCCTCCCATACCATCGAGCCTCACTGTACCTTCCTTGGCCTCTTCCATTTCCTCTGGTTTAGGCTCAGTACCAGCGCCCGCAAGAGCATCGCGTACGGCGTGCAGAACATCATTCACCGACGTAAAGAACGCGCCTGTTGGGAATGCCAGCATCTTATAGTCTCCCGGGGCGTGGGAGAAGCGGACGAGGAAGAGGTGTAGTGGTATATCACCTGGAACGATGACCGCTGGTACACTTTGGTGCTCTGGCAAAGCTGGTGGGAAGGGTCTGTATACGACCTTTGAGTCTGACGCTAATGCAAGGATTGGGTGCAACGCCGATGTGGAGTATACTGGTGGCAGGCCAGTGGGTGCGAAGGCATGTCGTGGCGTTGGCGGTGGTTGGTTTCCATTGGTTGGATGTTGATGCTGGTCTATTTCTGGGCTAGGCTCGCTTGTTGCATGCTGGTGTTGATGGGCGAAGACCATGCTCGGAAGGCTGATCTGTGATGGGCTGGAAGAAAAGCCAGTAATGCGATTATTGTTACTGTTCTTACGAAATGTTTAGAGCTACTACTCACAAATTCGACAACTCCGGTCCTGTATCCTTCTCTTGCGGTATCTCCAATGGAGAGAGGCAACGCGAGGGTTCCAGGATGGCCATTATTGGTGAGTATTCGCGTTTTTTGGCTCGGATCGCTGGCTCTCTCAGTGTAGGGCGCGTGCGGCGTTGGGCAGCAAAATGTCACGTGGAATATTATTACCCGTTTCGATATGTAGTCAGAGAATTAAATCCGACTGTTTTCGCTGTTCGTTTGGTGTTTCGGCCTGAGGTTGTGTGCTGTACGCTGTCTTTGTTTTATGCGGTATGGGAGGGGTTGGTTGGCTAAGATTGCAAGAAGCTCATAAGTGACAGGTTTTTATACTTGAACGACTCGGACTGTTAGTTGGATATCTTCCTTTCTGGGTCTTTTAAGTTCCCGGATTGCAAGATCACTTTCATTCAAGTCCAGGGTGCTTGCCACGCGACTTCCAACATGCTGTGCTCAACCGTCGCTTGCCGAGAAGGCGGGATCAAATATTGTTTTTTTGCTGCTGTTCACTGACAGGATCCGTTTTGCGAGCGTCCGGTTGCATGCTCGCGTGGCAAGAGTCCAAGATCGAGTGATCTGACACCTCTAACTTTAGCCCAGCGCCTAACTCCATCCGGCCCATGTCTGATCTACAGTTTTGTGCTGGAATCTAGCGCAGAATTTAAAATATATTGTTTGTGCTGGATTCCAGCGTAAATTTGAAAATATCTTATTTATGCGAGGAAAATATCGCGAAGAAGTTCTGGCTGATCAAGAGCAAAAGGGGTGGTAGATTATGGTGCGAAGAACAATGTAGTAAGAGACGCGACGATGAAAACTGCGGTGAACGCATTCAGGCGCTCTTTACATCGTTTGGCGTGTGACATTTGACAGCTGAAGTTCACGAACCCCCACGTCATTGTCAGTTCGATCAATCAAAGCGATGTACTCACTCTTGGAGACCCAGCCGTTTATGGACGGAATTCCATTTTTGGAATCACTCCCTTAAACGTCTGGGCAATACCTAGCGGGTTAAGGGGAGGTTGACATTCCAATTATTTCGGAGGCTTTGTCGCGCTGACATAAACCGTACTGCAAGCTCTTTTCGCCTGTTGCGTCATCTGCCCTTCACCTCCGCTTTCGCATTTTCGCATCTATTCTTTCCATTTATCCTTTCTTTATACGCTACTCATTTTATATCACTATCTTTACTTGATGGAACATTTTCCTCCATCCACTCGTCCTGTAAACGCTGTCACATCGAAGAGAATGAGCCTCTAGTCACTGTGGCTACAGTTCCTGTTACACCAGCTTGAAAGACGCTGGAACCGTCATTTGAAGGGGAGGGTTTCTGTCAACCTCTCGTAGACCAAAGTCTGTAGCGAAATGGCCATGCTTCCAGGATACCTATGACTTTGGTGGCCTCAGATGTAAGTCACAGTGGCAGGGCTCGTTGTTTTGATGGGATAGGTGGTTCATAGTTCATGTCCTGTGTATCATTGGACTCTGAGCACTCATTGTAAATATCTGTGCTGAAATCTCCTTCATCTTCGCTCAATGTTACTCTGACAGGAGAAGACATGATGGCTAGGAGAACTGGCAGCTTCGGGCTCACTGTAGTCTTCCTCAAGGTCGATACAGAGCAAAGTGACATGAAAGAGTGTTCTTTGTGATATTTCAAATAATTAAATGGTTTGAATTATTGAGATACGTACGACGGACACAGAAAATGCAAAGGCAGAAGTGAAGGGCAGACGACAGTGACAGGCGAAAAGAGCTTGGAGTACAGCTTATGTCAGCGTGAAAAAGCCTCCGAAATAATAGGAATGTCAACCTCCCCTTAACCCGCTGGTTATTACCCAGACGTTTAAGGGAGTGATTCTAAAAATGGAATTCCGTCTATAAACGGCTGGGTTTCCGAGACTAGATAAGATAGTGAATCCCGCCCAGCGCTTACTAAATTAAGAACGCGAATTTCATCCATGGCCTCCGCGGCTCACTAGCAGTATTTGGCTACACCATCCCGCCACACATTCGTCAGCGAAGGCATCGCTCCTTCTCCTCAACCATCACCTGCATCCGACGGTCATCCATCCTCTGCAATGCTTAACCACTGTACTCATGGTCATACTCGAAGGGTGCTGTTCCGTGCTAGAGGTAGCCCGGAGGTTGTACTATTGCAGTTAGGAGAACTCAAAACTGGGAAAAGATGTTAAGTCAAAGGAACACAGCGACCGACAGGTGCCTAGTTTCTGACTTTATTGGTTGCTAATACATATTTTTTTGCCTTCATCAGGATATAAATGCTACGGTCCTAGGCTGAAACTCTCAAAAAAACTATAATGTATATCTGGAATTTGTAATACCCGTCATTAAGTGTCGACGTACCTCTAGTCGTTTCTTGTTCAATTACAAAGAGATCTAAGACGAAGAAACCCATTCCATTTAGCTTCTAACGTTCAGATCTCAATAACTTCTTCCCCATGCTTTCGCTTTGCACGCGGAGATTCTGCATCCTATGACGCCATTTCGTAACGGAGATCGTTGCACTTCAGTATATGGCCAGCGCGAAATGGATTCTTGAATACCTGTGGATTATACGACAGCAGCTCGTCTGTGCACTCTAGGCATACACAGAGGAACTCACTCCATGACTTCCATTCTTTCTCTCTGTGTACAGCATATGGCGTGTTCGCTTAACCATTTTTTAGCTATTCCTGAATGTGGTAGCCGCCAGCTAGGTTCGGTGTCATGCGCATTGATACCATGCAGTCACTTTCAGTCTGTACACCGCGACACTCATCCTCAACGCCTTCGCTCCTTGAAGTTGTACCTTTCGCTAGTTCGAAACACTCCCTGACATTATCGTCGACAATGTGGCGTAGTGGCATTACCGGCGGAAGGACATCATCTTCTACTTCCTCATCTTGGTTCCGAGTACACACGTACTCATGGACGTTCCTTTCACCTTCATCTGGTGCAATATATCAGATCTATTCGCGAAGACGACGATAAAGGACATGGTACACCTAGACCGAGACAGGATTTACAAGAACAAAGCGTGACAGATAACTAGACGCGATAGCAGATAAACAAACAATTTTACAACAAGAACACCAACATGTGAACGTTCTGATGTTCATGGTCAGTGAGATTCTATACTCTATTTGAACCATTATACTCACTTTCTTTCATAAGACTAACTAGTACTGGTACTCAAACGAGGCTCAACTCCCAAACGCCGTCATTCCCAAGTACAAACCCTGTCCACGTCCACCTTCCCATACTATCGAGCCTCACAGTACCCTCCTTGGCCTCTCCCAGTTGTTCTGGTTTAGGTTCCGTACCAGCATCCGCAACAGCAGCGCGTACGGCGTGCAGAACATCATTTACCGACGTAAAAGATACGCCTATTGGGAACGCCAGCATCTCGTAGTCTCCCGGGACGTGGGAAAGGCGGACGAGGAAGAGGTGTACTGGTGTATCATCCGGAACGATGACCGCTGGTATACCCTGGTGCTCGGGTAAAGCTACTGGGAATAGTCGGTATACGACCTCTGAGCCTGATGCCGACCCAAGGAGCGGATGCAATGTCGATGTGGGGTATGCTGGCGGCAGGTTGATGGGTGCGAAGGCATGTCGCGGTGTTGGCGGTGGTTGCTCTGCATTGGTTGGATGTTGATGCTGGTGTAATCCTGGACTAGGCTCACTTGTCATGTGCAGGTGTTGAAGAGCAAGGACCATACTCGGAGGGCTGATCTGTGGTGGAATGGAAGGAACAACACGGTTATTTTACTGCTCTTGCAAGATATTCAGAGCCATCACTCACAAAGTCAACAACTCCAGTCCTGTACCCTTCCGCTGTAGTACTTTCAGTAGCGAGGTGCAGTGGGACTGTCCGAATATAGAAATTAGCAGCGAGTATTCTCCTTTCTTAGTCGATTTGCAGCAGGAGAGCATAGAATGTCCGTGCGGCTGTTAGTACCCGTTTTGGTAATGTGGGAGAATCTTCAATGTTCACTTTTTAGTTTGATGAGAGGTGAATCTTTTGAGGCCTTTTCATAAGCTTTTTGAGCATAGTTGGCTATATGTGTGAGGGATTCATGGGGGGTTCTTATATAGTGAGCAAGTTGTACTTTCATGATTACTGCCTGCGCTTCGAAATCTGTGCTGTGTGTTCGGTCATCGGAGCATCCTACCAGGCCGATGCTACGGATTGTTCTTCGAACTCTATGTATAGACTCTGACTGACTTCTTTACTCTCTGGCCGATGCGTCGGGTAACGTATTTCGAGCGTTCAGTGTTAGAAAATGTTGTAAAGTTGTCTATGACGACCCCTTGTCAAGAGACTTGTCTAAATAGATGGGTAGCCCAGCCAGGGCTTCCTGTTAATTGCTTTCATAAATTCAGGAGACGCCCGCGAACACATCTCATCACCAGTGAGTATTCTAACATATCTGGGGTAATTCTAGCTAACCAGTCGTTAGTTGGCGCTAGGGAGGCATTTACTACCAATTGAAAACAGGTTGCAAGCCCCGGCTCACAACGATATCAACTGTGATACAGTAGTGGTCAAGTAAATGCCACTAATTTAAGCGATCACCTTGATCGAATTTCTAAGAGTTTAGAAGTCAAGATTCCAGGAGTCTTATTACAATTGCAGAAACATAAAATTTGGGACTAGATAAGTTGATTGTACTGGCCTTTTTTTCTGAATCGCAAATTTCCTTTTTAACTTTCCTAAAATTTGGGCGGGCGCCAAAAATAGACGTCCTAAATTTTAAACCTATTCCTTTCAACTCCTGTCGTCAAACGGTGGGAGACTCTGGTAAAAATTCTGATGACTGCCATATTTAATTACGTGCTGGCAGGGCCTGAACTGAGTAATTGAGGGTAGGAGAAAGGGAAAGAGCAAAATGATTATAAGCGATTTTGCCGATCGTTTTGACCGAAGCCAACCCAAAAGCACGACAAGTTTGGTGACTGGCGGTATCCAGCAGCTTATATTCAGTCTCAGTATCTGATCTCTTTAACATGTGCATAGTAAAACAGCTTTATATAGCATCTATACCCATGCATTACAGTGCTCTCATCAGTGTATACTCATGAGGTAAGTATAGGTCAATATAATACTTAATGTTCAACGATCGGAATATGCCGGCGGATGTTCGGAAACTCCCAACCCTCACAAATGTCAACCACCCTCCATTTCACCTTCAACATGAACACTTCATCCGTCTTTCGACACCCTGCTAAGCCTACAGCGTTAATAATGCTCCAGACACAGTATGTATCTATCATCTCATTTACATTGTGCTAATAATATTAGTAGTGTCCTCAATATCCACTGACTTCATAAAATCAATACTTCCAAATACTCTACATATCTCGAGCTCGATATCACTTCAAGAACGTCGAGACAAACATCGTAGGCACCGGCGTCAATGCAAAAGTGTTGGCGCGCATGCCCAGCTCTCCGATGTACTCGTCATTCAGCTGTCAGGTTCTCTAGCATCACAACCATTCAACATCGGCGGGATAGTTACGATACTACTTCGTTGGCAAGGTCTCTGTTCGCTCTTCAAGCACTACCATTCTCAATCCTAGGATCCAACACCCTATTCTCTAGCCCATCGACTCTCTAAGATGTTTGCACTAGCTTGGTGGCAATAGAAGTCTTCTGATGGCTCTCACTTGTCAAACTTGACAGCTGTCACCGATCTATCAAGACCCGGGATGAACTCTGACATTATTCATTGCTCTTTGTGCCTTTATGATCACTTTCATTCTTGGAACACGCACGCCGATTGGTTGCAAGTTGTGGAGTGTTCTCCGATGGGAGGCGCCTTAGATTCTAGCTGAAGGTCACCAACGTAGTGGGAAGGTCTATTTTGGTGCCAGCGCTCTCATGGGGGTCTCGTGACAAAGCCATGTCCACCTCTGGACGTTGCGGTACTCGTCGCATCCTAGTTGGCGTAGGAGACAAGAACGACTGTAGTAACGAGTGTCTCGCAGCATATAATGTGCACAGGAAAAGGGTCATACTAGGATCGCGTTATCCTTAAGGGCACTAACTCTCCACCATTTAGTGGCTTAGGGTATTCTGACATTGACGAGATCTCAATGCAAGTTTACAGTTAACTCGAAATATTACTGTTCAGGACCCCTTCCAACTAATCTATCTTCAGGGACTCACGACACCATTTTCTGCTGTGATATCATTCGCAAGTAACCTATGTAATGGTTTTCAGGATGTGACATTATGCCAAGTACTGCATCTCTCATATGGGACCCACTCGGACTCCTCATTCTTGTATCCATTCTCATCCCGACATTTTATCACGCACCTTGCCCGAGAATCGCATCCTCGTATAGTGGCTTCTTGACTGGAATGTACGCACGTGCAGACCCGTTGATTTCATCTTTGTAACCGTCGAGTTTAACATTTTAGCCGTGAATTGCACATGGTTCAGCGTACCCACCTGCTGAATGGACTTGAGTCATGTCCCTAATTTTATTAGGTCCGCTGTAGCTTATGCGCCTTGGCAGCGAGGTGCGGGTCTAGGGATCATGGATTTATCGCGGAGCACATACCCATAGTCAATCGGCCCGCGAAAAACTGCTTCAGATCCTTTCATCTATCTGGTACATTTCATTGCAGCAGATTTATCAAACCCCAAGAGGCCTCTCGGATATCTCCATTGTAGTTCGCACCCTCTCTGTCTTTCATGCAGAGGTGTACCGCAGTAACTACTCACTAAATAGTCCTTTTGAATGCTGATACATTCGCTCTGCCTATCCATCGGTTACAGATACATCAAGATTACAGGATAGGCTATACACAACATTTTTGAACCGAACGAGAAATAGTAGCGAAGATCTAGATTTTGATTGGGTCAGTTTTGGCTACATATCATGGATGGCAACACTTACTGACATGATTAAACTATGCTCAGCTCCCAGACGCCATCGTCACCGAGGGTGAAGCCTGTCCACACCCACATTCCACGGCCATTCACTCGAAGCCTTCCTGGTCTACCTTCGATGTAGGCCCCTGCAGCAAGTGCCTCTTCTACCTCCCACGACGCATGTGCGACGTCTTCACCTTCAACTACGCGCACGACAAGACATATAATGCTGTTCACCGTCGGGATTCGACTTGTTGTGTGGAAGGGGAACATTTCATAGTCTCCCGCGTCGTGTGACAGGCGTATTATGAATAGGTGTGCTGGCGGTGGCGGGCATACATGCTCAATGACGGCGGGGAGGCTGTGCTGTATCCCGCCAATTGGGAATGGCCTGTATTCCCCGGCGGCAAGATTCCTCTGGAGTGTCGACGTCTGCTGGACTGCGGGAAGTGCGACTAGGGGCAAGGGGTTTCCTCTGTCACGCTGGAGATACGGTGGCCGTGTCAGCAACGTTCTTTTTTCTCAATATCTCAGAGAATTACCTGTGCACGACGGGATAGGGTCCACGGTAGAGAGTTTTGAATGCCGTTGATGGCTAGATATTGGGGTTGACTGGAGGTGTGGGGGTCATGACAGTGGGGGTGAGAGAGGTCGAGCGTCTATATAGTATGTCAGCTCACCTACTCCCAAGGCGCGATGATCCATTGGAACCACTCCAAGGCTGACTATGGACTAATAACATAGGCAACGGATAAGTAATACACAAGATTCAATCGCACGGCGGAGGAAATTAAGCGGAAGAACGTCGAAATTGTCAAGCAATGACACGAAAAAATTCAGCGCTTCAACTTACTGTGGCTATGGTTTAGTACTCTCCGCCCATTGTGTTGAGAGAAGGCGTTCCTTCTGGACGACATTCTCAATTGTGAAGCCGTTGGTGGAGAAGAAGGCGGGTTTGTGAGGTTGGTGGTGGTGGAGAAGTAAAGTGGAGGTGGCGACACTTGCTGAGAGGGGAAAAACTGGGGTCTACTCACTTTGCATTTGTTGAGACAATTGAGCGACTGACACGATTCTTTAAGCTCATTGGTCAGAGTATCAATCCTTTCACTGTTATAATCCACTATTCATTCCGCTTTACCCCATTGTTACCTATTCCGTATTGAGTTCGCTCATTCCTTTGCATCCAAGGATGAAGCGGCGATGTTGAAGTACCGCTCGACAACGAGATCGATGGATCTTTACATCTTTGGCTCCACTTTGCGCTTCCATGTTGTTCGTTTTCTTGTGCTAACGAACCTCCCTGTCCACCATCACTCCTACTCAAAGTGAGGTCGGACTGGTCTTGTTCAGTCCTAGTATAGTTGTATGATTCATTGAGCGTCGCGTCGTGTCTGGGGTTTTCATTGCCTACTGCTTCTCACGGCACGTCAGTCTTTAGATTGGCACTCAACCCTACGCATCGTTTATCTTATCAAAGATCACTTATATGGCTGTCAGCAGTCCTGGGGTCTGTTGTACCCTGGTCACCAGCACACCAACGAAAGACAAAATAAGGAGTCGAATATTCATTACTGATTTCCATGTAAGTATGACTTCGATGGATTTTCCAAGTATCCCGTCTTATTACAGGTAGATATACAAATCAGTGTCGATATAATATACTCTCAGTATACTATCCCTCTCGGTATCTGTATGAATGCTTCAATTCTACGATATATACTCTACTTAATGGGTTGAGAGGTAAAGCTGTTGTGCTAATAATAGATCAATGCTGTCATAGTTAAGTGTACGGGCCGGAATTTCCGCTCTAGTTGAAAGCTACTTATCCAGAAGCACGCAATATCGCTGGCAAGGAGTCAGGACGTGCAAAATAATACTGGTATATAATGTCTCCTTCAAACCACAGTCAACCTTCCTAATGGCATCGTACCCGCTGGCACTAGTCTACTATTCCAGCAATGATATACCTCAAGAATGTGTTGACAAACACACCAAAATAAGGTTTCTGTCAGTTGAAGTTAGTGGTAAATCGAAATTGTGTCAAACTATTTCAAGGCAGACTAGGTAAAAACACACGTAAATAGGCAGTGGCTCGCCCTTCTGGGCGTTTGTCCTAGGCAAAGCACCTCCAACCGCAAAATTCGACCATTAACACGGAGAGCTGGTAAAGTGCCCTATAAAGACTTTATCAAGAAAACTAAGGACATGGAAGTAAGCAGTGTAGGCGGTATCTAATGGTACATGACCACATCCTGGCATCTATAATAACAGATGTGAGAGGCTTGCGGACGATTCCAGCCTACGAGACTAAACAATTCAACACATGGTCAAGAGCGACGACTACTGGGATGGATCGCCGGTCCTCATGTAGAGGAGTTTATGAGGATGAACTGTTTGGCTGATATGAAACGCAGCCGCGCCATGAGAGCGCGCCACATGAAGTATATACAAGCCAAACGTTGTCGTTGCACTGTCGGCGAGGTGCATGGGTAGAAGGGAGGGGTATATGCATTGACGCTACTGCAAAGGCTGCACGCGCATCGAGTGACGAAGAGAGAATGAGCTTGAATCCAAGTGATGATAAACATAAACATTGGTTTGGAGTCGCATAAAATGAGGAAGACAATTAGAGCGGTCGGCGAAGAGAAGATAGGAATCCAGCCGAAATACCCAGATGAAAGAATGAAACAGCAACCTACCAGCTAATCACATCACCAAAATAGTACCATCCTCCATAATGTCCTTCCTTCTTTCGTGTTTTTGACTAACATCAGGATCCAAGCATTCGCCTTGAATGTTGGCTGTAGTCAAGGCTACTTCTAACTCAACGATCAGTGATGATAATATAGGGGTAAATTGGAGTAAACTACGAAAGAGGGGGAAAGAGCACTGGACGGTGGGCCGGGAGAACTGGACGGATGGGACATTTGGAGGGAGTGGAGGATGAGGATGACTGGAGGATGAGAGGATTAACAGCGGAGGGTTGAACAGATAAAATTGAGGGACAATTGGATGACGAAATGGAGCAAGAAGAGGAGGGGAGAGAAAGGGGAGGACGGAAGGAGGCATGAATGGACAAGAACGCGACCCACGGACTCAGACGCACCGAGGATGGAGCGGCTTGAACCCAAAAAAGACGGCATAGAAGGAGAAGAGAAAGACCAGCAAGAAAACAGTAGGCGCGAGACAAAAGAACAAGGACCAAAAGAGTTGGTACGACGGCGTACATACCATTGAATTAGCGCGGAGAGCTTGAAGTCAAGCATGGCGGAGATCTTTACAGTTGGAGAGCGTGACACGCACTGAATGCATCTATGATTCAAGATAGACGCGTAATTCAAGCTAGGAAGGAGGAGGAGGCTAGCTCATCATAGAAATTGTGCTGAGCATCAAATTTGCGGAGAAAGAGAGAGGTGACCGGTGACAGAGAGAGAATAAGAGAAAGCCGTGGGAATACCTTTCAAATCAGGTGCGGCAATCGACACGCTTCTCCCTAGCATTGTTCGCGGAGCTCGAAATATTCTCTCTTCACTCTATCACATACAACTTCCTACACTAAATTTAAAAAGTGGGAAGCTCACTTTCAGATAGATTTGATACACTCAGAGAAGTATGTCGCAGAACCCTATGAGTTCGGAGTATCAAGCTTCTTCATCTACTTTCTACGATAAGTTCACCATCTGACAGCGTAACAGGTCAACTGGCATTCCTCTGTTGTTAACAGTTCATGGTAAATGTCATGTTTTACACCCGCTGTACGTTTATCGCTACATCGTGGATGCACGTGTCGAATTATCTAGCTTTAGAGGCGAAAATTGTAGTGGTACCATCTGGGTCCTTGCTTCGATGCACTATTCTTGGATGAAACACTGTCCTGCAGCGCTGATTTTTATTTGGCATGTTGATCATACCCATATGGTATTGAAGCTTCCTTTTGATCAGCATGGAAGACTCCAAGCGATACACTACTATATAGCTTTCTGATTCCGCAACACAACTTCCACTTGAACGTATCTTCAATGGCACCGCTATCTATCACTGCAGCCCATCTCTGGGGCGTATTCATACAAAGCTTGTGTTTTGGTGTGTATCTGGTCACCGTTGGATTTACGATCCCACCCTTATTGTGTACCGGAAATCGATTCCGTAAATCAAGAGAACTGAACTGGGTCATGTTACTTGGGGCATCGGCATTATGCATATTCATAACATTTGATATGGTGCTCAGCTTTTATCATTCTCTTCTTGCCTTCGTATTCGCAACAGGACCAGATGCAGCTACCCGTTCATACACCGATATCTCGAGTTGGATAAATGTTACCAAGGCATGTCCACAATTTCCGTCTAACATTTATTGCAGGCTTTAGATGATCTTACTCGTATTTCATAGCTTGTAAATGTTGATTGTGAAATTATAGTCGGGGATTTGATGTTGGTGAGTCAAGAATTCTTTAACTGGTATTTATATCCATTTTTCTCAGATATACCGCTGCTGGGTGGTCTACAACCGATCATGGCTTAGCGTCAGCCTTTCGCTTCTTCTTTGGCTTGGATGTCTGGCTTGCGGAGTTCGGCTGATTTTCCTAGCAGGAACTCTGCACGCTCCAGCACTTGTTAACAGTGAAGTAACGTTTCCTTATAATGCCGCATTCTGGGGTATGTCAGTCGCTGTAAACATTGTTACAACAGGTTAGTTTAAGTTCGTTATATTTTATAAAGAAGTGTCAAACCTGACTCTGACCAGGTCTTCTTGTATGGCGGCTTTGGACAGTAGACCAAGAGATAGCACAATACCGAACAAACTACAGTGGCCAACACGAAAGCCTGCTTCGACACGTCATGAGAATTATCTTGGAATCAGGAATGATATATACTGTCAGCGCTTTAGCAACATTCATCACCATCATCACGAAGAGCACATCTACTTATCCAATAACAGCATTGGTGAGTTCAATTGAGACGTTTATGGGCTTTATAACTTACCTTTCACATCATCAGGCAATTTCGGCTGTTGGCGTCGCTTTTAACTTGATCATAATCCATTCTGCTAGGCGCGACAGCATGAGGAATGCCATATCTTCATCCAATGGAACGATAGCCCTTCAATTTAGATCTCCTCAGCAGAGGAGATTCTCAGTTACGCAGACCAATGCAAAGAGCCGCATCGTTACTGCAGAAGATATATTTTATGAGAGCGAGGCTAGTCTCCGTGAACCTGTGGAAACTTCTGAGCGTTTGACGGCTCCGGAGTGCTAGTAAATAACGCACTCATACTATGATTATGACCCTTTCACAAACTAGATAATGTGTTGTATTAAATTTTTCTCGACTACTAGCTATGGGACTGATGTATTACCAGTGTACGATGCCGATATGCAATGAAAAACAGACAACGTACTTGACTTCAGCATAATTTACAAGGGGGTCCACAATGAAGCCGATTGCTATATATTTGCCAAGGCATTTAGTACAGTCCGTATCTTGGGCGGGAGGAGTAAAGGGCTTGGAGATTGGACGGATGAAAGTGAGGGACAGGGAGATGAGAAAATGGAGGAGAAGAGGCGAGGTGAGGAAGGGACAGACGGGAGGGATCAATGGACAAGAGCGTCACTCACGGACTGAATCGAACCGCAATGCGACCACCCTCACGACATATTCCACTAGAACAACTCCGAACACGGTCGACGAGAATATCTGCGTAGTTTCTACGCAATAGAGTGGCGTTGAATATCCAGGCACATAGATAGATGGCCAACATCAAGGCGTTAGAGGGAGGAAGGAATGTTTGTTATTTGTAGCATTATTTAGATCATAAGGGGGGACAGGAACTCGCCAACGGATGGTATGTGCGGAGTGGAATGAACTTACGGAAAATGATGCACGTGAAACAAAAAGTCGACCATGGGATAGTGGTATAGAGAATTTTGTGAAGTAGGTGGCGGAATAACCCAGTTTGGTTCAGAGAGATAGAGAACTTGAAATACATTCTATTCGTTCTATTTGTAGGATAGAACTAGCCCACTGAATCGGAAATAGAACCTGACCACCACTAGGATCGAGGTCACTACAAGCTGTGAGATAAGCCACGTCCAAGGGGATCAATACATCTGCGTTTAAGTTGGAAATGCTGAGGATGACGGGAGCAATAACCTGTAGAACCTATAGAACCATGGAGATTAGAAAGGCTATGCGATACGCAGCAATTATACTGGCGCAGAAGTAGTGGGATATTTGCTCTAGAATTCCCGAAGGTTTTGTGGAGACTTTATCTATCACCCCCAGATTCAGACTTCCAGTACGAGAAACATACCACACATTGCTGTAGACTTCTAAACTATTGCATGGGCAGCAAAAATTGCCAGCATTTGCCAAAGGATAAAAAGAACGATGAAATCTCCTTTCACGGTCATGAGCGAAAGGTCAAGTGGAATATTTAGAATCTACGAATGCTTCATCCCATAGGCTACGAGAAAGATCAGAGCGAGATCAATACAGAAGGATGCATTCTGAGCAATAACAATATCTGCCCTCCACACATGGCAGCACATCGGCGGGTGGCTGATTGAAATAAAGACCGTGGTACGTCTGAAGGAAGAGAGAGCAAAATTAGAAATAGAATAGTTTGGAGTAAGCAAAGACTGTACCATGACATGTAGAGCCTGTTAAAGAGTACAGGGACTCATTCTGCAAGTTGCTGTTGCCGCGAGAGCATCATATTGAACATGACCCACTAAGTCATGGGCGTCGTTCAGGCGTCATTTCTATGGCTTCGCGATGTATCAATGATCTACAGTCTGGTCAAGACCATGAGAGAAAGGATGAGAGAAGGTCGTGTGAATATCTTGCCTGTCAGGCCCGGCACAATCAGCACGCTTATTGTATTGTTTAGAGATCGAAACACTTTGTTCTCTTTAGCAAACCATCATCCAAGTTTTTCTCGAAAGACAGCTAGCTATCGAATTCCCGTCCATAAAGAGTGGAAAGGCTGTGTGTTCACTTACGGGTAGTTGTCTGTAGCTTGACAAGTACGTCGCATGTCCCTAAGTTTGGAGAGTGACGACTGCGCTTGACGTCGAGCAACTTGAGATTAGTGCTGTTCAAATTCGAATACTTGTCGTTTATTTGAATATATACCACTGAAATGTTTTTAGTGGAAAATCAGATTGAGACATGTGCGTACTTCTTACAAAATTAAACACAAGACGTGCATCCATCAGGCGATCCAGCGTATTGGGGTGCATTACTTGCACTGGATAATATTGATATCACAATATTTCTCTTCGAAATAACCCAGGAGGCATTGATATCTACATACCTACCTCTGATGAACTAACCTTCAGTTGCACGTATCTCCCGGCTGTGAATGACCTCCAAAGCAGTCGGTACTCTGGGCATATACTCCTACTGCTGAGGATGGCTAGAGGCAAGGAAGTCAGCACGTGTACCCTGAGGAGTACCCACACTGATCAGTGTACCACGACGAAGGGAGAGTAGCGACGACCAATGAATACCAGATCTTGAACAGTAAGATTGACCAGATAGATGTTAGAAAGGCTCAGATTCTATATGCTATATGATACTGACATCAATCCCATACATCCACTTGTACTCCGAAACGAAAGCAAAAGAGACAAAACCGCAGACCATTACTTTCATCCCACCACACCCCACCTACTTACTCCTCCTATAAATCTTGCCCAAAAAGCTCTCAAACACCTCCCTCCTCAAACCCCCTTTGACCTCCTGGATCTTGCCAATCCTATCCTTCAGCTCACCCACCACCTTCTCCTCATACGCCGCATACTTCTCCCCAACCTTCAACTCCCAAAACACCTGCTTCACTTTCTCCTCCTTGTTCTTATCCTTCCTCCCATAATTCTCATCCAGCACCATCCTCTGCTCGGGGTTGGCCAGCGCCAAAGCGGTATTAACCACCCACGAACACTTGTTATCCACGATATCCGTGCCGATCTTGCCTATCTGCTCGGGTGTGCTGGAGAAGTCGAGCCAGTCGTCTTGGATTTGGAAGGATCCGCCAAGAGGGATGAGGATGAATTGTACGAGAGCGTAGGGGTGTACGGTTTCAGGTTGGGATGGCAAGGAGGGGGAGGGGGCGTTGTAGGACTCAGGGAAGTCCAACATGTACATGGAGAGGGCGACGGGAAGGGAGAAGAAGTAGTAGGCGGTTCTGTAGATGATGATGAGGCGATGCCTGGGGATGAGGGAGGAGTTAGGATGGATATATGCGCCGGAGGAGAGTTGTGGCGACCAACCTCTCGAGTGAGAATTTGTCGAAATCTACTGAGCCTTTAGGAGCGGTGGTAAGGTCGACGAGCTTTTCCATCTCGGTCTGGTATGTCACCTGTGAAACGGAAGTGCGTTTAGCTAGTGTTCCACAGAAGTGGGTATGAGATTCGAAAACGGAATCAAGTGGAGAATTGTCGTATTTACAGGGACAATTAAAGCTCAAGCCACTCTCCAACTTGTGCCAGCCCCCGCTCTCTAACCTCAGCAGCCAAAACCTCCAACACAAGTGCGTTCCACCTTCTCCAACGCCTCTCCGAGCCACTACTACCCACCCAAACCGAAAGCACAACTCACCACGTGGAATAAGTCTATCAAATCGACCTAATACTTCTCCCTCCTAAAATGTGTCTTCAACAAGCAGTAAATAGCGGCCTCGAGCATGAGGACATCGTTGATGGCGACCGTGTTAACTTTGGGGAGGGGGTACCAAGAGCACTGACCACCCCGGGTGATGAAGGGGCCCATCATGTCATCCGCAACGGGGAAGTGGGCTTGAGCTAGAGTAATGAGGAATTAGCGGGCTGCATGAGAGGAGCAATGGGAAGCCAGTAAACGTGAAACTCACCGGCTCAACACACGACCCCAACACGGCCGCTTTGAAGTGCTCCTCGTCCGTCAGAATGCGGCCGCTGAGAATCTCGGCAGTATCGATAACCGACATGCCGCGGTTCATCTTCTCGCCTGGCGCGTTTTAGTCGAGGTTATAGAGGGTGAAATATCAGCGAGTTGATAACGGGAGGATGTTCGAGCAGGAAAATGTGAACCGACTTTGATGGAGCCACGGGTCACCATCTGGTGCTGATAAGATAAGATAGTGGATCCTGCCCGGCGCTTGTTAAATTAGGAAGCTTTCGATGTACATATGCACAAACATATCATGCGCCCCAAGCCCAAAATTTCTTGTGTGGCTACACCCTCCCGCCGCACATTCCTCAACCTCAACCACCACTATACAACCCTGTCATCCGTCCAGCACGATGCTCAAACCACCATCCTCGCTGTCATACCGGGGGATCGAACCATAAAATTTAGGAAAGCTTCGGGCTGGAGAACAATATTGAATTGAAACAACACAGCAACAGGCAATAGGTGCACAATTTTTGACAATGTCGTCCTTTTTTGGTTCCTGATGGATTCCCCCC
>JASFCX010000182.1:0-17602 GCA_036937015.1 Crucibulum parvulum | reverse complement strand
AAAGACGGTGAAAAGGAGCGAAGAAGAAAGGGTAGAGTAGTAGGGTTTCGTCTGGGCGGAGAGGAGCGGGAAGTCGTTGGGATAGCCAAGCGAATGGGAAGAGGGCACGCTGGTGCCAGATGAGGAGAGACGGATAGAGTCGGCTGCGCTACATCAGTGTGGTGAGTCTGACCCGAGCAGGTTGTGAGGGCCAGGCTTACATTCCTCTTCTGTTCTAACAATCTATATGTAGGATGTGGATCTACTCATCACGCAAGAAGGACCTGCAAAATCACACCTCTCCGCCGCAGATCTCAAAACACTCATCCTTTCCTCCAACCCGCATCATTTCTACTTGAAGCTTCTCCGGGGCCCAGAAGCGACATATCAGATCCTGTACTACCGCTCTGAATATCTCGGTCTCGAATCAAAGGTGGATATATTAACACCGGGGACGATGTTCCTCCTGCCTGTGATGGAGAAGGATGTTAGTTGGGTGGGGCCTGTTGAACCTGAGCTTAACCATCTGCATGGTGCCGGGATCGAAGGGTTTGGGCTGAATGGGCTGAGAACGACGGCGCTGAGAGCTGAGATACCACTCTTTCCGTTCCTGGTGCTGCTGCTTCATAAACTCCAGGGGTGGGATAACCACCGGCTGGCGAAAGAGAAACATAAACGGGATAAGATGGCGGAGGATGCGAAGGATATTGTGAGGCTGTTGGCTATGAAGACGCAAGTTGAGGGGATGCGAAGTGGGTGGGATAGGTGTGTCAAGGAGGATGCTCCTTCTCTCGTTCAGGACGGACAGCAGGAAGATGCAAAAACGGAAGGACAAGATAGCCCAGATAAATGGACCAACCTGCTCCTCTTCCCCACTTCCGATGGCCCCGAATTCATGCGTCTCTCTCGGCATCGCGTGTACATCTTCTGTACGCGGTTTCCCGATAAGAGCAAGCTGTGGTAGGAGTTTGGGTTTGTGGTGCAGCGGCTCACAGAGGAGGAAATGAAGGGTGAGAAAGCAAGGGAAGAGGAGGCGATGAAGGAAGGGAAGAAAGAGGAGGAGAGCAGGAAATGGGAGGGTGGTGATGCTAGGGGAGGCATAGAAGCAGGAGAAGCAGACAGTGAGGATGAGGACGAGGAAGATGAAGAGGTAGCTGAGGTTGTGCAGGAGGAGAAGGAGAACGAAAGGAAGGAAGAGGCTCAAGTCCAGGGAAGTGGATGATGAGCTGTTCTTTGTCTGGCTATGCAGGTCGGATGAGTCCTGATGTTTGGAATGATGCAGGTATGCGTCTTGAGCTATTCTTATTCTTGATTTGTTTAATAGTTTCTTGCCATAATATTCAAGCTTTCCTGGCGCCCATCGTACCATTAAGCATATCTCCAGAAATATTTAACGTGGTTGGAAGAGAAGCTCAAGGGAGTGGACAATATGCGGATGCTCAATTGAGTCACGTCGCATTGTTTGTAAAATTATTGTACGGTATCGATGTAGTAAGAAGAGAACTCAAAACCCCAGCCCGGGTTGCGTGTATAAGGTATTGTATTTTATAATATTTATATACACCTTAGGACGAAGGTGGTCCTGAATATCATCAATTTTAAGTGTCAAACCACTACTACTATGCCCCACGGGTACAGGTACACGTAAATTAATGAACATTGAAAGGGAGTTTGTGGTGTTCGTTGAAGAGGTGAAGGGACCTTTGATGTGGATGGGGCGAGGGCAGAGCCAGAGAAAGGGGAAGAAGAGGAGCCGGAGATGAAGGACGCGATCTGCAGGCTGGAGAGTTGATATGGTACGCGTGCGTTGAAGACCTGCGAAAGAAGAAAAAACAAAATATGAAATAAGTGTACGATGTATAGAGAAGGAATAGTACAATGTACATCAGGATCGAAAATCCCTTGTCGTTATCAATATACCCGCCCGGGAATGCCAGGAGCTCCTTCTGCTTAGGCGTGCTCATACTCGACCTGCAGGCCTTGAGCGTGACACAGCAGGAGAGAATTTGGCGCTATTGAAGGTGGTGGTGAGGCGGAGAGTGATAAATTTGTGCGGGATGACATAGTTGCCCGGTGCAAGGTTCACTATCAGTTAGGTGGGTTAGTCTATGAAAAGAAAAGTGGAGAAGAAAGGGAAGAGAACGCACTGAGGCCTCAGACCTTCATCCAACCTGGTCAATCTTGAACCACTTCACACTGGCCGTATCAAACTTGTTGCGCAAAACGTCCCCCTAGCTCGCAACATAAGTTTACATCGGGCCATATCGTGAGGTCAGTGATATCCAGAAGAACTTGAGCTTGTAGCTGGGGATTAGCGTCCGCCATGAGGGGCCAGCAGGTCTGTATGATGGCCGCAGATGAGGGCGGAGGAGGTGGGCTTGTTTGGGTCAAGGGAGGACAATTCATGGATGACCGAGGGGAGTGCTTTGAGAAAGGAGGTTGCTGTTGAAGACTTTGTAGGTGATGGTGATATTGGTGATGATGCCGTGGGCAGATGCGAGTAAGGGGAGACTGAGGACGAGCAGGGAGGTTTAGGTGAATTATGTGTAGCCGGGAATGGATGTGATGGTGGAGTTGGAACTTCCATTTCTGTTGCTTTCCACCCCAACGTTGACGCTCTTCACTCATACTGCTGCGCTCGCGACGACTAAAAAGAAGACATTCTCCTCGACGCAAACAAAAATGCCCTTGGATACTCCATCGCGTGCACCCCCTCCTCTTCCTCTTCTGCCTCTCCCTCTGATCCATGCGAAGAATTTACCCCCAGCTTAATACAAACCCTCAATCTCGACCTCGACCGCTACCCACCTCATCCTCATTCACATAGGTGAGAAGAGTCACTGATGCTGATCTCCCCGCCAAACCAACCTTTCTCTGCTTCCTGGGCAAACCTATCGAACACACATCCCCACACCTCTCGTCCGCGCCGTCCTTGACTGCGAAAACTTCAAAGACGTCATCGAAGTTGACGAAGCCTACATTGACTTCTCAGACCCCAGCACTAGTGCCGTCTCCTCGTAAATGACTATGCAGAGCTATGCATTACGCAAATATCAAGCAAGAGCTACAGGTTGGCCACAATCCGGTGTGTCTTCCCCCCTTTTTCTCCCTCCATCTTTTATCCTCACAGCGCACCCGTAGACTCGGAATTTCCATACTAATGCTAAGCATAAGTGTGGCAAGCGGGTGTAAGTCAACGACTGTTGATCGGAGACTCATGTGGACAAACAACCGCGCGGGATATGACTTTGCTGTGTCAAGTAAGCGCTTGAGGGTCCCTCTCAGTAGAAACGAAATACACAGAAGAAATGTCACTTCATCTGTAAGATCAGGTAAGATGTATAAAGCAAGAATATTGCATTATGAGATACACGGGTAGTAAAGACGTAGCTGAGGGAAATATGGATACAGCGGTCAAGCAGCATGGCAAGCGTGAGGAAGGGTAGTATGACAAAGGGGATACGAACCTAATAAGCAAAGGATTGTCAGTAAAAGTTTACAATAAATGCCGAAGACGAGGTAGAAAAATAGAAAGGGAGAGATCAGAGACTTGAATGGTTCCTGAAGGAATCGGCCCATCGCACCAGGGTGCATCGCGGTTTACGTATGATAGCATCTTGTGTAAGGAAGAGGGAGGAATAGGGAGGTTTACCTTAGCACTAGTTTTCCACCTGATGTGAGGAAGCTGAAACGGGGACCAAGTACGACACACATGGATGAAGAAGTAACGTGTCAAGGAAGTGGAGAGGGGTAGTGTACCATCAAAGATTAAATATCTGTCATGAAAACAATGTGAGTTAGCATAAATTTGATCACGGCGCAGAGACGAGGAAGGAGGGAAGGGAGGAGTCAGCAGTTCATTCGTATTCTTCTCATAACCCCTGGTTAGGGAGGGCAAATCGAAGTGAGCTGGGTTTGTACGAGTAATTTGTCATCTTCTGAGCACTGTGTGCATCGAGCAAGGAGAATGCATAATGCAAGGTTCCATAGGAGTCGACCATGAAAAGTGGAAAGGAGACGAAGGATGGGAGAAAGAAAAAGAACAGGGGCAGAAAGAGACACTCACGAAGAGGAAGAACAAAGGAACAAAGCTAGAGGACTTTGAGAATGCCGAATGACGAGGTGGACTGCGTACATAGATGGTGCGAGAAAGAGGGCAAAGAAAATTGTTACGGTCATCAAACTGCTGTTTGGCAGAACCACTTGAATGTAACAACACGTGCACCATGCAGCGGATGAGTCCCACGAGTCTGAAGGAGCTGACTGAATCGTAATTTCCCCCAAGTATTCTAGCTCAACATTCAACTCATATGACCATAAAACCACCTATGTTCAACGGTACAACGCCAGAAAATCTTGGTTATTATGGCAAGAACCTAATAAATAACCGAGAATAAGAATAGCGTGACGCGTACATGCATCGTTCCAAACATCAGACTCATCCAAGCATGTATGTGGATAGACTGACGGAAAACAGCCCATCATCCACTTCCTCAGGATTAAGCCTCTTCCATCCGTTGATGCTTCTTCTCCTTCACAACCTCTGCTACCCCTTCGTCTTCCTCATCTTCATCCTCACTGTCCCTGTCTTCCCCTTCTTCTCCCCCTCTTCTAGCGCCCCCGCCCTCCCATTCCCTCCTCTCCTTCTCCTCTCTCTTTCCTTCACTGCTGTCTCCTCCCTCGCTTTCTCATCCTTCAGCTCTTCCTCTGTGAGTGGCTGCGCCGCAAACCCGAGCTCCTTCCACAACTTACTCTTATCCGGAAACTGCGTACAGAAGATGCCATGCGATGTCGAGAGAGATGCATGAATTTGGGGCCGTCTGGAGCCGGAAAGAGGAGTGGGTCGGACCATTCATCTGGGCTATCGAGTTGTTCTTCCGTATTCACGTCTTCCAGCTGTCCGTCCTGAGCAAGAGAAGGAGTACCCCCTTGACACGTCCATCCCACCCATCTCGCATCCCTCCAACCTGCGTCTTCATAGCCAATAGCCTCACTATCCTTCGCAACCTGTGTCATCTTCCTCCGTTTATGTTTCTCCTTCGCCAACCGGTGGTCATCCCACCCCTGAAACTTGTGAAGCAGCAGCACCGGAAATGGAACGGTTGGTATCTCAGCTCTCAGCACCGTCGTTCTCAGCCTATT
Source organism: Crucibulum parvulum (assembly GCA_036937015.1). Lineage (NCBI taxonomy): Eukaryota > Fungi > Basidiomycota > Agaricomycetes > Agaricales > Nidulariaceae > Crucibulum > Crucibulum parvulum. The sequence continues at coordinate 12,481 of JASFCX010000182.1, read as the reverse complement.
CAGCCCAAGACCTTCAATCCTGGCACCATGTAGATTGTTAAGCTCAAGTTCAAAAAGCCCCACCCAACTAACATCCTTCTCCATCACAGGCGGGAGGAGCATCGTCACCGGTGTCAATATATCCACCTTTGATTCGGGACCGAGATATTCAGAGCGGCAGTACAAGATTGGATACATTGCTGCTGGATCCCGAGGAAGCTTCAAGTAGAAATGGCGCGGGTTGGAGGAGAGGATGGGAATTTTGAGGTCCGTGGCGGAGAGATGCGATTCTGTGGGTCCTTCTTGTGTGATAAGATAACAGGTAGATTGTTAGAAGAGAAGAGAAAAGAATGGGAATGGGAATAAAACGTACCTTCGGACACCTTCCCTTCCCCTTACCCCCCTCTTCATGGTCCCCATATAGCCTACACGCCAAGCTCCCAAATATGACACAGCTGATCTTCTGCGAATGGAGGATAGACGATGGCGCGCAGCATCGAGGACTGGCATGTATTGTGTAGCCTGTTTGGTGAGTTTGGCGGCGCGTGGGGGTTCGGCCTTTTTCTTTTGAGCAGACTTGGAATTAGCGGATTGGGAGATAGGGGTGGTGGTAGGGTGGTGGGTTGCATGGTGGCCAAAGGCGGAGGAGGATTGGTGAATGAGGGAGCGGTAGCTATGGCGGTCATAGCAGTGGCAGAAGTAGAACTGACAGCAACATCGACAGACGCCTCATTCGTCAAGTTGAAGGCTGAGCCTGCCCTTTCTCCACCTCCTGACGTTGATTAGCAGCTTGCACTGCAATCTCAAACGCCCGTGCACGTGGTGACTCCCGCTATTGTCTATTGGAGCGTTTCTCTTGTTGCAACCTCAGTCCCCACTGCTCCTGCTCTACCCTCGGGGCCCGTTCAGTCTGAGGTGCATGAGGAAGCTGTACCTTGCCCCTCATAGTCCTATTCTCCCTCCACGAATCGCCTTTCGCGGGTTTGACCCCTTCCTCGTCCTCTAGCCTATCCTCTTACGGAACCGCGCTTAGTGCCACGCGCTTCACCATGCCCAGCACTACCGACCGTACATTTACCATCGTGCGAAGGTGGTGCCTCTTCCGACTTGAGCTCTATCACTCGCAATAGCGGGGGCCCTCCCATCCTGCGTCACAGGTTTGTCGTTCCTGGTTCGTTTTTTTCGTACCCTGAGGTTGTCGAGCTTTTCTTGTGCATTTCACCCCCGATTTCTGTTGCCATGACTTCTCGTTGTCCCAATTGGTCTGTTCGGTACATATGACCGTTATTCTGTTTTCGTTCGGCAGGGCCAGTGACGCCAGGGGCTGTAGCGGTGGCGAGATTGAGGTTGGCCCTGGTATCGGAGGGGGCCATTACGCAAGTAGTGCTTTTAGCCGAATCGTTTTTTTTCTTGCGTAGTATGCTGGTGTTGAAGGATTCAAGTTCAATTTCTTACGAGGTGTATGTACATGGAGTGTATTTTGCATATGGAATATCTAGGAAGAGTACAAAAAGATGCTAGAGCTGCAGAGTACTGCATCAGGCATGCTATTGGGAACGCACCAGATCGATTTTACAAAACAAGCTAGGTATGCCGGTGCTAACAATTCCTACCTAGTACCACCGTTCGAGATATCGTCATCTGACACAAGAAATGTCAAGCAGAGCGAAAGGGAGAGAAGCGGTAGTAATAAGTTGTGGTGGTAGGTGGTAATGGTAGAGTGTAACCCATGGTGGTAAAATCTGCAGTAGTGTCAATGACGTCAGTGTACACTGCAGGCCACTGCGCCATGCACGTCTGCACGCTTGCCACGCCGTGACACGCCGCCGGCATGCCGATTTTCTGGTGCCTGAATCCAAGGTCACTGATCGGACAGCCGCGTACTTGTTCTCGTTCAGGTTGATCATCGACTGCTGTCTTCCGTCCTTGGACCCCTTTCATTCATCGACGTATACGGATGGAGGATAAAGCCCATGACGGCGCTGGTTGTGGATTTCACGACGTATTGAACTAAAACTCTATTATAATCCTATAGTGTTCCAACTTCCTACGACTGTTGTCTCCATTTTGCGTTTTCTTCAAAGGAAGAATGGGTATATCATCCTCATCCAACCTTTACCATCCCCACACCTGCCACGCGAACAAAGGTAATGCACATACATCTCACCCTCCAGACATAGTCATGCCAACCATTCTCATAATTATACACCTCAAACTCAAGTCATTGTTATATACTTACATGTACCCATCATGAGTGATCGTGATTGTTGTGCCATGTTAATTTCTGTACCCGCTGTTGTACAGCAGAACCTCCCTTAACCCATACCTCTCAGTGGACACATTACGCTATGGGGTATGGGAGGTTATGGGTTCTGAGAGTTAGTCTAAAAATAGAACAAAATAAAACCAAAAAAAAAAATTCGCAAGAGGCATCGGCGCTATTCTGAGCTAATGTAAAGGACAGTGGATAGTGTGTATTTAAGAATGAGTGAAATGGTTAGTCAATGTAGTCTCCATCTTTTTAGCTTGCCCTTGCGCAGTTGGTAGCTGAACGCACCCAAAATTCCCTCCATCTTGCGTTGATCTTGCAAGCGACAGGGCCATCCACATTATCAACATATCTACTAATAACAGATGCTGCTTGAAGGACTTCACAATAAGCTGGTTGAGCGTAAATATGAGCATCATCGTCATGTCATCCCCGTCCTTGACATGTTCTTTAAGCATTTCTCAAGGACATCAAGAGGCTTAGTCGGAGCCATGACCCCCGAGAAAGGATGGAAATGATGTGTAAATTTTCAAAACATATTTAGTTAGGCTATTGTGGTTGATCAGTAAGTTATTCATTAAACATTTTATCCATTTGGTGCCTTTGACATAAGAAATACATAACTAAATTTATGGGTTTTTGCCCACAAAAAGCTATGGGGTATTGGGTATTAGAGGTTTATGGGTTATGGGGTCAAAATCCCTGCGAACCAAGTTGGTGGACTGAAAATCCTATGGGGTATGGGAGGTTATGGGTTACAAGAGGTATGGGTTAAGGGAGGTTCTACTGTAACGGCTATTGTGGGTGCTAAGGGTGGCTACACGCGTTCTACTTTCATAGGCATACTCTTGAGTATCTCTCCTACTCACGTGTAAAATTTTGTATTTAATTTTCCGTTCAATCTGCCGTGGTGATGAGAACAAGCAGCTGGGGTGTTCAGGCAAGGAACCCGTGATCACGATCACTCATGATGGGCACGTGTATGCAGTCCCTACCAGCTGAATGCTCAAACGTAGCCTTACTCCTGCTACGGTTGTCATACCGGGAGCCCTCAAATGTTGGGCAAATTCACACTCTGACGGATGCCAGAAGTCGGCACCTCATGTGGTTTTGCGTCGTTGACGCATTCGTTGATTAAACGACATCGAAATTCTCGTTCCATTCAACCATAACCACAGCCTCCTTCCATCAACTATTCGCAGGCTGCGGCCGCTTCCTCGTGCAATGTTCATGGCATTTGAGCCAAAGCCAGGATTAAGCACGACAGAGGGTCTGTGGCTTGCTCGCGAACTGCTACGTCCGTAACTCCCACGCGACATACACAACCATATCCTTGAAGGAATATGCAAGGCTCTTGATGGGCAACATGTCGTATCCGTTCTACCAACTAATGGCGGCAAAACATCATATTTCTACGGCTATATGCTGCTCCTCCGAGCTCTCCAATCACCCCCTAATCCCTCCAAGCTCTTGGAGCAACATTACCCTCACAATCCCGCCAGGGTCATCGTGTTTCCAGCAAAGAGGCTGGAGGAAGAAATGGTATGTGACTCATCCGTCTGTTGCTGATGTCACTGACTATTCTGCAGGAAAGGTGGCTCCGAGAGCTCAAGTTAACCGCAACTTGTGAGGGTATGCAACCCTCTGTCTTTCTTCAATGTCGTCTTTACTTCCTTTTCCAGCTAATCCCAAATCATACCAGCTGCAAAGCATGTCAACACTGGACAAGCATATTTCTGCTGCATGTAGTCCACCTCCAGTGAGAATAGATGCTTCCATTCCGGATGATTCGCTGGTGGTAGCCCGTATGGAGACGCCATCCAAGTGTCAAGGATGTGGCCAACATGGATATTTGTCTCACCACCAATGAACTTTGAGACCATTTGGATATGACAGTCAGAGGGCTTGAATGATTTACCTTCCATATCAACCATCAGGAATAGAAACCCAAGTAGATCTCCAATGGACCATCGCCAATAAACCAATTGCTGAAGGAGCTTCTCCAACTTGCTGGTACTTGTCAAATATTCTCGTTTTTCCGTCAGCTCTTTGTCTTGTTGGGGTTTCCTGGGGGCTGGGGTAGGTGTCAGCGGAGGATATACAGGATATGTAGGACTCATTATTGGTCCATGGTATGAGAATGATGGTGAAGGACAAGGAATAAGGGGGGTTGGAGGGTAGTAGTCTAAGTAGTCAGTTTGATTTTGTGGGACTACAGGGCTTTACAGCACTGTTCCAGGTGGTACAAATGACATACTTGAGCTTGAATACAACCATTCCGGGTCTGTCTGTACAGACTGATCCATTTGAAAGTTGACGTACTTCAGAAAAGACTATCTGTTGCATCTATGATAATGTTTCTACGGAAATAGGGGTTCAGCCAAGCGACAGCTGTCATTCGGCATTCTGTCGGAATCTGAAATGTCCCAACATTTGAGGCCTCACGGTATCGCATCAGCAACAGGAACCAGGTGTCTTATCAGTAACGTCAGTCTCGCTACTTGCTGATCAAGTGACCGTAACTGGCAAGCGAGGCTAGCTCAAACGCAGATGGTAAGAGTCCTCTGCGATCATCGACTGAAGAAGTTGCTTACATACATCTCTATTTTAGCCAGTGAAATGCAGCGAAATATATTTAAGCTGTAATCTTTATTCAACACTTAAGCAAGGATGCGGACTACTCGTACTACTAGTACTACGATCCGAATACATTAAATAATCGTAGCAAAATCGTAGCACCGCCGAGTCGGGGACTGGCGCCATGGCGTCCTCAAGGTTTATTTATATCCTACCGAAAACGAATTGCCACGTCACGCATTCATGTTGCTGTTTGCCCATGTGATAAGGGACCTACAAACGCCCACTTGACACAGCAAAGCCAAATCCGGCACAATTGTTCTATCCACGTGAGTCTCGTTCATTGTGGGTAGTCGGTCGACGGTCGTTGACTTACACCCGCGCGCAACACTCATGCGCATCACCAGTGCCCTCTAACTCCTTTTCTTTTACCGGCTCATCCCCTCCATTAGTGAGTTGTTATACTGTCAACACAAGCACACCTACTCAGACATGAAATAGCATCCTACATGGCGGCTAGCGTTATGCTATCCGATCTCGAGGTCGCGGGTACGTTTTTATCATATTCGCGATGATACTTCGATCTTTAAGATACCTACAGTCATATCGCGCATCCGTGCACTTTCAGCGTTTGATGCTCAATATAACGGGCCCCGTCGGTATCCGCCTAGGTCGAAGTGTCATCCCGGTACTCGCATGGATATCTTGGACACTATTTCGAATTGGGTTCACGACAAATCGCCCCAGTATCAAATTATGTGGCTTCAAGGCGATCCGGGATCTGGGAAGTCTGCTATTGCGTATAGCCTCGCACATCTCGAGTCAGACAAATCTCTACTTGGGACGTTCTTCTTCTCTCATGATGATCCTTGCTGTAATAATGAACGCTGTCTATTCATCAACATAGCTCTTTATATCACCCGTCGACTTCACCAGTCGAGAGGTGTCATCACCTCCAATATCGTCAACGATTTATTCATTTTTCTTCGCAGTACTCGAGAGCAATTCCAAAAGCTTGTAATCGAGCCGATGCAAGGCTTCAGTGATACAAACCCACCTGACCGATTTCTGTTAATAATAGATGGATTAGACGAATGCAGAGGAGATGAGATCCAAGAATCCATTGTTATGCTTCTTGGAGATGCTATCAGTTCTGGACAACTTCCACTGCGTATTTTGTTTACCAGTCAGCCTTCACCTCATTTAATGGCCGCATTTTCTTCCCCAACTATTGGAAAAATCACAAAATCTTTGGACCTCGGGTCAATTAATGCATCTGATGATATTCGACTCTTCGTGAAGGACGAATTTTCGCGTATTTATAAAAAGTTTGACTTGTCCAAGGATCATTACCCGGTGTCCTGGCCAGGCAATGACGTTATCGAAGAGCTCGTGAGCAGATCCTCCGGTCTCTTTCTATATCCAAGTATTGTTCTGCAATATATAGCGGGTCGCCGATCGGATATCCCTCCAGCGGAACTCCCGCGGTTCATACGTGCATGGAACGAGAGGTATGAATGCGAAGGCCCGTTTGCGGAGCTCGACCTCCTGTACCACACAATACTATCTCGACATTCCGACACTTCAGGCACTGCTGCTGTCCTAGCAGCCATGGACGCAATCCACTATGAATGGCATCGCACGTCACAATCTCTCCAAGCACTCTTATCTCCCAGTTATAGCTACGACGTTTCCAGCATTATCGCAACTATGAGACCACTTGCAAATAGAGACACTCTTCACATTCTTCACCCAAGCGTCTATGAGTTTGTAAGAGACCCTCTGCGCGCCAGACATTTCTATGTTCCATCTGGCAAAATGCATGTCGATCTCGCTACTGGCTGCTTATCGATAATCATGGAACATGGAAATCAAAGCTTACGACAGTGAGTCGCTAGTTTAATATGTACATGTAATACTCAAATTTTCTATCCTCAGGCGGCTAGAAGACCCCTTACTCGAGGTAAGATATGCTGCGAATAACTGGATATACCATATCATGCATTCTGAGCCAACGGTTGAATCCCTTCGGCAATGGTACCATGTCGGCCTCAAACGTCGTATATGGGAGCTTGCAGCGGATTGGTATATCCCGTTTTCCGTGAATCCTGCAGAAATCGCCATTGCATGGCCGCTTTCCGTTGCTTGGTATCGCGCAAAACGTTTTTCACCCCATGGAGTAGCCCTTTCAAGTCAAAATGAGTATCGTACGCACTTCACAATGTAATGAGAATAACCTGATTTCCATACGAGCCCTAATTCTACTCTGCAATTCGAAGTCCTTATGATTGTTCTTCTACTTCAAATGGTTAGTATGTCGCTCATTGCTGTCCGACATTTGGTTGCCCTCACAACCTTGTCCTGGAATCGAGATCACAATTTCTTCCACAATGTGGTTCAAACTCAAAATCTTGACAGCGTGGAATTAAGAAGTTCGCCACTCCGAGGTTTTGTTTGAAGGGTCAATTGTTTTTCGAACAGGAAGTAAATCATGTCACAGGTCACGCGATCACACTTTACCCCCTTATAAGTATATTTGACAAAGTTACCACTGACCATGGATCGAACCCAAGTTAGCCCAGTCAACGCCATCTTCAACAATGCGACAGGTAATACTTTTACTGGCGTCTCAATCACACAAGTCTTCGGCAACCAGGTCCTGGTATCAGAATCCAGGAAAAATCCATTACCAATTCTCCTTCGTACGTTCTAGTCTGGCACGTACTGAAGAAGTATATTGACATCGGTGAATGTTATCAGCCCGCAGAAACGCCGACGCCATATTCCGCAGCAAATCCAAATCTGCACATGCAGAGCGATATCCATTCCCTCAGCATCGTTTTTGTATGGACGGCACACGCGAACGTATTCTTAGCACAATCATGGAATGGGCGCAAAACCCATGCTCGGAGCCGGTTTTCTATCTTCATGGATCAACAGGTTCGGGAAAGTCAACTATATCTCGAACTATTGCATCGCGATGTGTGGCAGAAGGAATACTCGCAGCGAGCTTCATTAATGATACGTCGAATCCAGCTGTCACACGAGAACTCGGAGAGTTAGTTCCCACCATCCTGTATCAACTAATTGCGCATTTCCCTAACATATCTGATGACATTTATCACCTGCTAAAAATTGACGGTGATGATGTCCTATCCACCACTGCAGACGACCAGCTGCGGTCTCTTTTGATCGACCCGATTCTCGCCCACTACGGAGCCCATAATACAACCACAGCCGTGACGGATATCATTCCATACACGACCCAATTTTTTAGCTCCTCTAATGAGAAACCACGCCATCCGTCAGTAGTCATTATCGATGGACTAGAGCCCTATGATTCCGATGAAGTAGCAAATTTTATTGCAGCCCTCTGTGCAGCCGTTTCTAGAACGTTCCCTCTCAGGTTCCTCTTTGTCACCACGACGTCAACTAACACCCAAGAGGTGTATCAAAATCAGTCAGAATCCCCAGGTCTCGTCTTTACTGCGTCTCTTGACGGTATTTTCAATCCCGAGAACGATATCAGAATTTATCTTCGTGCATGCTTCGAACACATATACAAACATAGCATACTGTCGGTGGGGCCCGAACCGCTACCGAAGCCATGGCCCGAGGATACGTTTATAGAATCTGTTGTCTTGCACTCTTCAAAGCAGTTTTGTTATGCATCAGCCATTGTCGATTTCATAAATGGGTTCTATGATCCTAGGAAAGGGGTGGTTGCTTTGCAGAACATTTACGCGCCTCCAACAATTTCTCCAGAAGCGTCTGTCAGTTCTACGGAAATAAAAAGGAGCCCTTTCGAACAGCTGAATAAACGATACATTAGGATCTTGCGCGAAGCTAAGGAGGAAGTGGATGGAAGAAATGGAAATGGCGACCTGCCGCAGGTACGAATTACCCTAGGGCTCGTTGTCGCTATGCTGGATTGCAATGAAATTCCTACAGCAGAGATTATTGATAATCTCTCAGGTGTGCGGGAAGGTATGACAGAACGGGTACTTTCTAATCTACAGTCACTTTTACATGTCGCCGACCACACCGAAAATCCTCGCTATCGCATTGATGTACACCACGCCGACTTTGTTGAATTCCTGTTGGATCCTGAGCGATCACCCGCCTCCTATCACCTCGACATTGAGAAATACCACGCCGCCATGACTATCCATTGTTTATTATTTTTAGGTAGACGTCAAAAACATGAAGACATGAGTACGTACCGTTTCATTACTCCTTCATAGCTCTACTGAGCAATGTTATCAGAGCAATTACGCGGATCTAAGGTTCACCAGTATGCAGCTTCGCGATGGATGTTGCACTTCCATAAAGCTCGTCTTTCAGCAGAATTTATAAGCAGCTTGCGACGTGTAAATTTAAAGGAATTAATTGTCGCCACAGCAAATGACGGCGACCTTAAAATCTTTTGGAGAAACTTCTATGCAGTTTGGGATAAATTAAAGGCAAGTTATGCTTGTTTACAAACAATCAAACTCTATCTAATGAGTGTATTTGGGAACTGGAAGTTGATACAAGATCCAATCGGCGAAGTTCTTTTGGCAATGCAGGCTGCCGAACGAACGATTTTTCGTAACATTGAATCAGGAACAAAAATTTCTAAACCAGGTATCCAGTTTTTGAGAAGAATCGAGTACCTTCGATCATTGTCGTTACCTGCGATCAGCGTTTTGCTTTCTCAAGGAGACGGTAGCTCTTATTCCCATTATTCGGCATTATTTTGTCATTTCTCAAGTCTTCATGGAGATCCACTCATGTGTGTAGTCACTCGTCAACATTTGTTTAAATTTACATCTACCTCAAACGATGAGATGTACTCAGATCCAGGGCAAGATTATAGCTACCTCGCCCTCTGCTGTTTGAAGCTCGTTTCAGATCGCTATAAGATGATAATGCCTGGCGCAAATCGTGTGGAAGGCTGCCTCTTTGCCGGCGCCACTGATTTTACGCCTGCTCGTATTGGAGGTCCATCTAACGGACCAAATTCAATTGATTGGAAGGCTTCCGAAATGATTCTGTACGACTCGGCCTATCCACCTCAGCCAATCCCGGATAATTTTACGTATGTTCATAGATTTCTTGTCTCTACATTCTCTCATTACGATACAACAGACGTGAAGCGCTAGACCATGCGGCGTCTCAGTGGCCTGCTTATCTGTCTCTTTCATCTCCTACAATGGAACTGCAAGAATGGATTATCAACAATATGAAGGTCGTTAAAATCATACGAAACGTAGATGTTGCAAATGGAGGTAATACCTTTAAAACCTGGGCTAAGGTATACGATTATTGAAAATTTTAGGTATTCCCCTCACTCACTGTCATTGTCATTGTCAGAAACATCGCAAGAAATTATTGCCCGAACTGCGAAAGCTGACGAAAGACGATAAGTACAAAGAAGATCACAAAGCAATGGGAGAGCATCTAAAGAACTTCACTGGTCGTAAACGGGAATATTTGCCATCGATGATATAGATTTCAAAAAGACATTTCTAACATTATCTTTATTTATGCTTCTGAAACACTGCAGTAACGTGTCCATTGGCCAATATCTATATGAAGCTTGCGTCCGTTTTTGGTTTGCTTTGTCTATATATGCTGCGGATTGCCAATGCTGTTCAAAATTCACACTGGGCATTCCTTTCGGCGATCTTCGAATTCGGACAGCAGCTGACACACTCCATTAATTGTTCTAGAAGGAGATCTCACTTAGAAGCTGTTATAATTCTGTCAGGGAATCCTACCGGATTTAAATCTATTGTTCTTATCATATTTAAAATATGCGAGTATATTTGCCTTTACGACCCGTTCTATTATAATCCACTTTATACTTTATCCCAACCAAACCCCATGTCAAATAAAACGACCATATTCGAAAACGCCTCTCACTTAACATTTGTCGGTATATCAGCTACCGAAATTTGTGGATCCCGGAATATCTTTGAGGGCGACAGATGGACCCCGGAAGCAATTCCAGCTGTTCTTAGGGAGAATAAGGAGGGGAGAATATCAGTACAATCCTCGCGCGACAGCGCAGCCCGACCTTTCATGGATTTATGTGCAGCGTCACTAGTGGCAATTTTTTTAAATGTCGCAGAAGGTGAAATCCCAAGCTTCAACTAATAATGTTAATATACGACACGAGCTAACAGTTATATCATTTATTCAGTAGCGACAGCTGCGATATTGTGTCAACAGAATACAGTCGCTACTGTGCTTCAACCTGGTATAACAGTTGTTCTTTTCATACTAAAGTGCCTTTACTGACTCTGGTTCGGTTCAAAGAAATTATCGAGAATATGATAATGAGCAGTAGCTCAAACATTAGAATTATAGTTGATAACTTAGGACTTTTCTTTTTCAATTTCCATAGTACAATACAATGGCGTTTGGGAGCTAGCCTTATAAGATATAATTTGGGGAGTAGCTAAATAGTTAATAACTAAAGTTTGTATTCGTGATTCCGAATGAATTGCACGCGCAATTCATTGTATGGACTAATAATGGAGGTCAAGATTTATATCTATATATCAGTGACCCACAAATGCCCACAATTCTTTGCGTAACGATGATACTAGCTATCTCCTTCGACTCCTTATGCATTTCATACACAGGACAACGCATTTCATTGTTCTCAGCAGGAGTCATCAAATGGCGACTCGATTCGAACGTACTGTGCGAACTCGTCAATCCTGTGAGAGATCAAGAAATTAAGGTACATCCATGAGCCATTACAAAAAGCACTGCCTTCGGGAATAATAATTGCCCTGTCGCTGGCTGAACCATGGTGGACATACTCATCACACACATGGACCCACAAACATCTACATCTAAATCCGGTGTACATCACGACTTTTTTTGTCTTCGCTTCCGGCTTTTTCGCACCATGAGCTTGATTATTTTTAGCGCCAGTACCACATACGAACAATAGCGCGAACAAGTAAATGGTAAAGTCAATGACATTCCTAGGATTGGTAAGAGACGAATGATCCCGTAAATCACAGAAGTAATACGGCCAAGAACAGTGTTTCTATTTCGATTGTTAAGCTTTTTTGTTTAATACATCAGTGACCTACAAACGCCTACAATTCTTTGCGCATTAACGACCCTCATTATTATCTCTTTCTACTCCTTATTCATACATACAGCAATTCAGCTCCTTATATTGTCACCGAGTGTTATCAATTATCCAACGGACCTGGTGCGAACTCGGCAATCTTATGAGAGATCCACACCGCACACATAGACCCACAAGCCTCTAATCCGGTGTATATCATAAGCATATTTGTCTCCGCTTCCGGCATTTTTGCACCGAGAGGTAATTATTTTTAGCGCCAGTACATATGAACAATAGTGCAAAGAAGTAAGCCATAGAATCAATGACATTACCTGTCAGTATGAGAGAGGGAATCATCCCGTGAATCAAAGAAGTGACACGGCCAAGGATGGTGTTCCTTGTTCGGTTGTCAAACATCTTTTTTCCCTTCGTCTGCGCGTCAATCTGTCAATTAGGAGGACTTCCAGTGAGAAGGTTCATCATTTGTCGTTTGGAGAGGTACAAATACTGTCGGCGAGGAGTGCCAGCTTCATGTCACACCAATGTCAAATCATGATTTGACGGAGAGTCCAATATTCGAG
>JASFCX010000181.1:3009-17651 GCA_036937015.1 Crucibulum parvulum | reverse complement strand
GCTAAACGTCACTGTCTCCAAGCCCAGCCTGAAGATCTTCAAGCTTGTTCCTCACGTCGTCCACCTTCGCCCCTTGAACATCAACATCACCCCGGTCATAAATCTTAAGAGCGGCCCTGGCCGACCGGACGAAATCATATGATTCGTTCAACGATGAATCGATGGGTAAAGAGGAAGACTCCTGTCCGGGGCCAGACGTTTGAGGAAGCAGTGATGCGAGGTCTACATCTGAGGCGCGAAGAAGCGCGAGATCCTGGAGTGAGTTGGGTAATGAGAAGGGTTTTAGATCTTTGTCCTTGGAAGTCATGATGGGGGATCAGGTAGCCAGGAATATTGGAACTTAGGGAACTTGGAAGAACGACAACGAACGTCAATTATAAGTCAATTGTGTGAAGGTGCCGCGTTAAAGAGCAACTCACAACTCACACATACAAACATACGCTCGGACCGATCATCCGGAGAGTTGAAGAGACCAGGAGACTAAACTCATTCTCATAAATGTAATATGTGCCATAAACAATGGCGAATTACATGGTAGAACGTACAGTATACTATCGCGGCTGTATAGGAGAAGAAGATCGGTCATACGCAAAAAGATCAAGTATATCATCTGAAGGCACATGACTTGCCCATGGAGTTTGAGGTGAGTCCATGAACGGTAGTGCTGCCTGCCTAGCAGAATCTGTGTACCATGTTGAATGAGGTGGCACTCGTCTTGGTGTCTCTTGGGATGCATTCGCGTGTAGAGCAGTCCGATTTGAAAGAGCATTTGTAAGTATTGACGAGAAACCCGAGAGTCTTCGTCCAGCTGCGACGTCTTCTTCGAGTCTTTCTGAAGTGCGCTGTTTGAAACCCCCAGAAGTGGAATATTGACGCAAGAGGGGTGATTGGATCGTGGGTATAGGAGAGGGGCATTGCATGGTCTTCGCCAGAGGTGCACTATGACGAGACCGTCGACCATTGACAGCTCGCCCGAAAACACGTGGGAGAAGACTATGGAGGTCAATTCTAGGTTTCTTTCTGGCGGACGTCGGGCAGTCTGATTTACGAATCCAACATCCGATCACGGGTTCCCATTCCCACTCGCACGCGAGTCTGGTGGTACGGTCCTTAGCTTCGGGAGTCTGGTCGATATTCCCAGTACAGAGATCAACGATATGGCAGGATTGCGCCGGTACTGTTCCAGTGCCAAAGCATCGACTTTCGGCCTGATCCACGAGGTCTATAAGCTCTCTTCGGTGTCGCTTGAGATCGTCTAAATGACCAGAGAAGAGGTATTCATTTGTAGGATCTTCAGCGTGGCGTAGAGCGCCAGCCCACAAACATGCCTCCAGACGGAGGAGGCCCTTAGACCGCAGGAGATCTGCGGACTTGTTGAAATGTTGACGGCACTCAGCTAGTTCGTGGTTGTTGTACAGACTTCTGACATAGGTGCTGTATGTAGACGTCTGTGGTGTGATAGTATGAAGAACATTCACAACTGTGGTAACTTGGGATGGCGAGGAATGTGAACTAAACGATGCTAGCCATGCTGTGCCTAGTTGAACAATGCTGTTGTCGACATCAGCGGTAGATATTGCATCATCTGATGGAGACGAACTGAACCAGACTTTCGCCATGAAGTAGTATATAGATTCAGACACATCTAAAGTAGGATCCAGAGAGCAGCAACGGTCGCGTGATAGGCATAACCATTTATTGAGTCGGCGATTCACTGTGCTGAAGTCGACTTGTTCTATCTCTTTGTGATGAGTGCTTCTCGATGACGCATTCTTACGAGCGACAAGAGAAATCTCATACAGGCGTATTGTAAAGAACATAAAGTACGAGAAGTCCGTATTGTTATTCCGCATGATGTTGTGCATAGCCTTTGACGTCCATACTTCAACGTTTGTGTTGTCCTCGAGCACATCCAGTAATATTCGGAGAAAGTCGTTGTCCTGACGTCCTGAACTCGACCACCTGTCTCGAAGCTCAGAAAGAAACATCGAATGAGAAGGGTGGCATAGTGGAGGAGGAGTCTGCGATCCGGGTCGTGGATAAGTTGCAACGGAGAGTAATTCATGTAGGAGGACATGTGCTTCACGAGGTAGGTCATGGCTTAGCGTCACATCCAGTAAAACACTGAGAAGCGTTGGGTGATGCTGGCAAGTCTCTAGGATAAGGTTGAGTGCATGCGATAACACAGTCCATCTGTAGGCGTAGTTAGTACAATGAGAAGATGGTAGTAAAGAGCCGCCTACCCTCGATACGGTAACGGAACTGCTTCGTATAACTCATCTGAAAGATCAGGAAGTACCTGGGTAGAGTCTATAGTAGTGCTAGATTCATTGGGAATATTTATGCCCACGATAGTTGCACAGATAGCTGACAGTGTTGATGCACTTTGCCTGTGATCACTCTGTTGAGATCCTAACAGAGAATCACTGGACGCTTGGACCTTTAATACGACATCCTTGAATGAGTCACGGACGGCATATATCTTGCGAGACAGTTCCAACATTTCTGGACCAGTTTTCTCAAAGTGCACGCGGACTCGAAGGGTATCTGGATGAGAAAGGATCGAGAGTGGTGGGGCGTTCGAACCCACGGAAGAACGGGTTGAGTAAGTAACTGAACATGTGGAGGTCGAAGGGTGTGGGGCTGCGGCGAGCGAGGCCAAGGCGGCACATCTGTTGCGTAGGGGCCTGAGGAAACGGTTGATCCTGCCAATGTCAAGGTCAGGTTGTGGCCGCATTCCACGACTGTGTGTGCCGGAAGCAGTGATGCTTCGTACTCGGAAAATTCTGTGTGAGAAGTCACCAGGATATTCAGCGCGTAGCGTGTACGTTGTCGCTGTCAAAGCTGCCATGATGCTCAATCGCGTTCTTTCCACGTGATCGAGGGGATGCAGAATTTATAAATAGACATGGCCATGGCGTTAGATGTTAAAGTCGCTTGTCAATCGCACAAGTAATAATATTATGATATGTACAAATCATGGTATCAACCATTTTACTGCCGTTCGTGATAAACAGCTGGATAAAACTGATGCTGGAGAACATCCAGGTGTTTGAGCTGCGTTAATTTGAATGTTCGTCAGCCAGATGAAGTGATAAGATCAGGATACCGGCAGTTGCGATTGATCTGTGTAATCGTTTGCAGTAGCTACCTTCTCGCAAAAAGCAAGAGTGCGCCAGATATCACAACTGCTGCATGGTTGCTGCGGTTGAGCGCTGTATGATTGGTAGTAGATCACCCCTGTCCTGCTCACGCCGGCTCTCATAACCATCTTATCCTCCGCCTGTCGTCTGGACAACTCATCAGGAAGTTCTCCTTTATTAACCATATCTTGATACATCTTCTGTTCACCGTCGATCAACCACAACATTCCAGACACCTTTTCAAGCCCTCCATGGCGCGCCAGGTGCCCCAGTTCCAGAACCTGTTCTCTCCAGAAGGGGAGACCTTCTCAACCCCACCTACCACTCCTGGCCTCATCGATACCATGACGCACCCATCTCTCTCTCGTCGCAGCAGCAGGCCTACCTCTCTCCACATAGACCACTCCCAGGCCGTTTCCGACATCGTATTGGACACCGCTTCATCACCCAACGTGACCAGAAAAGTGAATGGTCTGCAGAACGGGTCTCACGACGATCATACATTACCCCCCGATCATCCTCCTGCCGCTTCCCCACCCCCTTACATGGATTCAACACAACCTGTCCATAACGGACATTTAGCAGTCAACTCCCCCTGCTTTGTCCACTCACATCTTGATAAAGGCGCATCGCTGAATGACTGGCTCCGGAATAAGCATCAGGCTGATAATACCGACGTTGGTGTTGCTAAATCATTACAAAGACTGACAGGCGGACGAGTCCACAATCACCAGCCTCCATATTCTCCTTTCTCTACTGCGAGCAACAGTACAAACTCTGTCACTGGTAGCGACGACGAGGAAGAATTCGTCGGTAGTCTGACCAAGCAATTGGCTGAGACCGCTGTTGGAGTTCGTGAAATGAGCAAGCAACTCGGTACGTGCAGATAATTGCATTTACATCACCCTTCTGAAATAGCCATCATAAGGTCGTGCTCGAGTGCAATCTAACATCCAAAATGTTTTGATCATCACAAAGGCCCGGGACAACAGGTTGATCAAGCTCACTCGTGAACTCGCACTATACTTGATGCTGAAGCAAAGACATGGTCAAAAGCGAGGACTTGTTGTGTGCGTACATGCTCAACCTTACATTATACCTCAAACTGAAATAAATGGACAGATACGTTGATAATCAACTGCAGCATTCCAAGCGTTTCGACGCTGAAGGCATTGAACGTGATCATCCGGAACTCTTCCTGCCCTTCCCAGGACGGCGAACATCCAGCTCCCATTCCCTTTCATCTGCTTCTTCTAGCTCAAGCCATAAAGATGACCTAATCTACGAAGGGCAACTACGGTACTGGACCAGCAGCATGTGCCGTAACAGCCCTCATCTATTTGACTTCGTCGTTACTGTGAGTTCTGAATTCTCTTCTATTCGAATAGTCCTTCACACTGTCTCTCTAGCTCGGAGGAGATGGAACAGTTCTCTTTACCTCATGGCTCTTCCAACGCATCGTCCCTCCAGTTCTGCCTTTCGCACTTGGCTCTCTCGGTTTCCTGACCAACTTTGACTTTTCTGATCATCAAGCGGTCATGGACTCTGCGATAGAGAATGGTATCCGTGTCAACTTGCGCATGCGCTTCACCTGTACAGTGTTCCGTGCTGTCGCCAACGAAGAGGGAAAAGGTCGCAAAGCCGTGAAGAAAGGCGAAACGGGTGAGATTATCATGAAAAACATCGAGAAGGGCGGTTGGGAAGCTCTCGAAGGCGGGTGGTCTGGCGGTTATGCGTTTGCCGAAGGGAAATGCACCAAGGACAAGGAGATTATGTGCTTTACAACACGTCCAGTAGAGACCTTTGAAGTTCTGAATGATTTGGTGGTTGACCGTGGTCCAAGTCCATACGTCAGTCAGCTGGAGCTCTTTGGTAAGTTGTTACTGCTACTGGTCGGATCTGTACATTGACAGGCTCAACTTCTGTAGGAGATGACCATCATATGACGACTGTTCAGGCTGATGGTCTGACCGTCTCAACTCCTACCGGATCCACTGCATACTCGGTACGTCGGAGTAGACTTCTTCATGCATGTCGTTTAATGACTTCTTCAGCTCTCTGCTGGAGGATCACTTGTACATCCTGAAATTCCTGCTCTTCTGATTACCCCTATCTGTCCTCACACACTATCTTTCCGCCCGATGCTTCTTCCTGACAGTATGGAACTGCGGATATGTGTCCCATACAATTCTCGCAGCACTGCTTGGGCATCGTTTGATGGTAGAGGCCGTATAGAACTCAAACGTTAGTAGCATATAGCATCAGCTTATCGAAAATCTCTAATACGATCGTAACTGCAGAGGGCGATCATATCAAAGTCACAGCATCTAAATATCCCTTCCCTACGGTGTGCGCAGACAAGCAGTCGACCGATTGGTTTCACGCCATATCACGCACACTCAAATGGAACGAGCGAGAGAGGCAAAAGTCGTTCGTGGTTGTCGAAGAGGGCCCCTCGAAGCCAAAGAAACGTAGTAAGCGGGGCACTCCGACGCCGGAGCAGAGCAAGGTCACAAATCCCGACTTTGATGAAATGCCTGACGATGAGGAAGACGAAGTTTCAGAGGACGAGGAAGAGGACGATAAATTCGACATTGACGACTCTTCGCCTGAAGCAGCTTCGGCGGCGGCGGGCACACAGACCAGTCGTGATACGTCGGTCGATGAAGACAAGGCGAAAACTCCGGAAATACCTACCAAATCTGTCGCCGCCACGCTGCTTAGGAAGGAGCGGAGGCGTACATCCAAGTCACGATCCCGCTCAAGGTCTTCCGGTGTCCGTTCTGGAGTCGATTCTCCCAGTCGATTCCAGGACCCTCATCCTCATCCTCCAAATTTGTCACCCCGTCATGTTGGTTTTTCACTACCTTCTTCGTCGCCCACATCTCAGTCTGAACTTTCTGACTCGGGACTACTCCATGTGGCTCAACAGGGTGCAAGGGATGACATACATTCCAGCAAACAACACAGTGGGAGGAGCAGGATCCCTAAAGATCGTGATATAGAAGCTGAAATCGCGAAAACGCCCACTCTCGCCAATCTCACATATGGAAGAGGTAGAGGCCACTCTCGTACCCGCTCCTCAGAACACCACCGAGCATTTGCCGTGTGGGGACAAGACGAAAGCGACAGCAACGCAAGCGACAGTGACGCCTAAGACAGCATGCATTTCACTATTTTACGTTCAAGCACACTGCTACATACCTGGATCTATCCTGTATTACCATAATTATCAGATCCTTCCATATAGCTTAGAGCGTTATCATGTTAAACACGCTTTTCATTTAGAACACACCCCTTCGTTACGCTTAGAAAAATACCGTGTCCAATCGTACAAAACGCTCAAGCGCTCTATAATCAGGCCTATCTTTTGCCACTGACCATATCCACATGTCGAGGTCTGGCAGTGTGATGTCTCGTATCCAGCCTAACTCTCCAGCTCTGGAGCTTTCTGGCTGAGTAGTAGATCGTGCTGTCTCGACGATAAGCTCACATGCATTAATGGCCGCGGCTCGTAGGATGTAAGACTGCTGTGAAGTTAGAACAGGTCCTTCTTTCGGCATAGTCTTCTTTGCATCTTTGTCGGTGCTTGGACTAGGCCCTAGCAGTTCTTTAAGCTTTTCTTCAGAGCCCGCTGCAGGGAACAATGAGGAAAGCTTCGATGATGACAAATCGATGACACCAAGGTGAATGAGTAGGGAGGGCAGAACATTGTCGGTAAAGACAGGACTGCTTTTGGTCGAAGGAATTGGAAATGGAGGATGTGAGGTGGCTGTTCCAAATCGAACAGAGATAGCATGAAGCAGGAAGAGTGCTTTCTTGAAGCAATATATCGCTGGACATCAATTTAGCTTACGGACAAGACCGAGTATGTAGAGTTTAACACACGTTGCCCGTCAATTAATCCCATATCTCGGAAAGCAGGAAAGGCACGAACAAGCTATAGGAGGGACAGTAAGTATAAATTAAGTAACTCACAACAGACACACGTATGATAACATACCCTTTCGACAACAAATTCCATTAAGAAGTCAGATCCCTTTCCATTGGTAGCTTTGGCTCCTTCATTCAAAGCCTCTGCAACAAAAGCTCCGAGATTAAGATAGCCAGAGTTAGACAGTATTGTCCCAGTCTCATTCAGCACGCCAGTGACTAGCTTTACCATATCATATAGTGGTCCTCCAAGTTCTCCTACGACAACACCGGAAATAGTTTCATGAGGTCGCTCTACGTGGAGTTGAACATTCATTAATTCGGCTATCTTTGCATTTTGGATAGACTTCATGCCTACTGCCGACAGCAGATCACCTTCAACGCTTGATGTGATATACATGGAGAATACAAGCGCTCGAATTGAGTCCCATGCACCGCGGCCAGTCTGAAAATGTAACGGAACACGATATCCAGAAGCAAAATTGAGCAATGATAATACCGAGATCAAGTTTAGCTCATCAAGGACTGAAGAGAATTTGAGAGGAAGTGCAAGTCCATGATATGCTGAAACACGCTTGTAAGAGTCAATGAATGCTGGAGAGAATAAAAGCCGTTCAATTGCAGCGGGGGTAATCTGGAGACTATTAGAATTGATTAAGATCCCACTGTCATCGGAACTTACAGAAATATTTGCAGCCTGACGCACAGCTCGTGAGGAATCACGAATACTCGACAAATAGGCTCCCGAAGGAGGCAAGGGGGGTTGTTCAGACATGACTGGAAGTGTTAAATTTCGCCTTGTTTGAGTGATTCTTGTAAATTATATAGGGATACTTCAGCCAGACTCGGACTAACTGCAATCGTTATCGTGTAGACAGTGACTGGAGTGAGCGAGCAAGCTGATTATTGAAGCGTGACAGATCACACACGTGAAGGCATTGTCACGCGTCGAGAAGTTGGTCCGGTTGGCGCCTGTTGCTCGTTACACTTTCATCTTGCCAACGTACTATCTGGTAACCTGAAGGATATACCAACATTATAGGTACGAACATACTATAAATTCGAAATTATATGCTCAATCATGTTCCGTTATTCTCAGCGGCTACACATCCTTCTCGGTGATATCCAGCTAGTTGAATTTGGCGCTTGAAAAATGTTCGGCCTGTCTATGCTCCGAAGATCTCTTCAAATCCGACAGTGTCGGCTATATACCAGTGCTGCTGACTCTGCAGGTGTGTTCATTAACAATCCTAATTATCGGTATTAGCTTCAACAAAATTAGACCTTCGTTCACGTCTAATGTTTGGCGTCAAGGCCGCTATGAAGGTGGGTCTTTCCATGACTACATCTCAATTTACAAGTGTCATACGAATAACAGAGGAAAGATTCTTTCACTTCCACAACTTTACGTGTATGCGTTCACGCGCGTCTCTAATCAAACATGAACTAATCACGGAATAATAGTCTGTGCTTTCAGACGTGTATAATGCCGACAAAACGGCATCCAATGGGCCTGTTACATCATCTGACATAGTGAGTACATTGTAACTTGTAGGCAATAAAATTTTATTATGGACTCATTTTATGGGGATAGGCGGGGATTCTTAGGAAAGCTGTTCAACGCCGGGTGGGTATTTTCACGCCAAATCTTCTCATCTTGGCCGCGTGTTAATCAGTTTATTTTTACAGATGGAGGCTGCTCACAAGTTTGAAGAAGCGTCGAGACCTGAGCTAGCGGAAAACGAAAAGAAAGAGGCAGAGATATTGTCAGAATTCTTACCACCACTTCTTTCTGAAGCGGCAATCGACCGAACTCTTCAAGACGCACTCAAGGACCTATCAAAGGGCACGGATTCCCGCAAACCATTGGGCCTCCTCTTCAAAAGCTTCTATTCGAAAGTTGACAAATCTACGGTCGACACGGACGTGGTCAGAAAAAGAGCAGAAATTTTGCTTGCCGCCAAATCTGCTCCATAGAACGTATATAACTTTATGGCATAGACTATATTTATATTATCACACTCTACTTGTGCATACACGCCAAGCTGGTATTGTATATTCCATTCTCTAGGCAGTGTGATCCACATCCTGCTCAGAACCAGTAGCATTTACATGTGAGGGGCCTGGTGATAAGGAGTTCTCAGGCATTTTCGACCTCTTGCGAGCGCTCAAATTTTCCTCGTCTAGCCCTTCATGTGAAGCAGCATTCGGAGGAGTCGTCATGTCCGACACCGGAGGGAACATGGTGGTGGTCGAAGCGGGAAGAGTACTTCGCATTCTCATAAGATTATCGATGCATCGATAGAGAGCGCCAGATACATCCTCTAGAACTCTCAAGCGTTCATCGATGGCCTCCCGCGTAAGATCATCCATAACTGACAGCTGTTCTTCAGTGAGAGTTGCCGGCAACTGAGATAATGTGGCATGCATGGCGCTCGATTGACTGACTGGAGATGTCACATTTGCATGAGGCCGAGGACTCTGTGTTTGACGGTAGGAACTAGAATCTGAGCTCGAAATATTGTTGTTGATAGAGGATGATTCGCCTCGTCGGATATTAGGTGCATATGAGACGATGGTATCCCTTGGAAGAGGGCTTCCCTGCGTAAGAGCACCGTAATCATACAGTGGAATAAGAGGCGGAACATTTATGCCACGGTTTTCCGTAGTCACAGCACTTCGTACCTCTCTTTGAGGTTCAGCAGCTGTATCAAACGATGTTCCATCGATCGTGCGAGTAGTCGCTGAGTTAACATCAGAAGACGTTGTTGGAGTTCCGCTACCTGACCTGTCGCTGTTTAGTCTTCGCAAGGCAGCTTGTGCGGCAGCTTCGCGGGGATTAGAAGAAGGCTCAGTGCTGGTGTGGGCGCTCGTAGGTATAGGCGCTTCTGATATTCCCCATGAATTAGCTTGTTCGGTATCGGTTGGGATAGATTGTGGGTCCGGCATGTTTATCGATTGTACCTCAGAGTCTGGTGGTTTATTATCGCGATTGCGATCATCTGCAGGCCAAGACCGCCACACCCCATCAGGTCCGGGAAAGCCAGGATATCGTGGAACGGGTTGTAACGGCTGAGGTTGTTGTGAATTCTGGGTGGCTGGTTGTGGTTGACGAGGCCATTGATATTGAACGTGATATTGGATGAGGATGCCTCCAGGTGGTACTGCAGCGCCGGCGTTCCCTTGAGCTGGTTGTGCGTGGTTGGGACGCTGCTGCGCCGCCGGAAATCCACCAGCATTAGCAGCTTGGCCTGGTGGGCCGAATAAACGCCCAATTAGCCCCAATGGATTTCCTAGATTATTTCCTGCAGCAACGTTGGGGACACGAGGTGCACCAAGAGGGTTCTGCTGTTGAGCAGCCGGGCCTTGTCCTTGAGGTCCTTGTGCTCCTACAGGTGGATGTCTCTGATCAGGAGCATTGTCGAGAACTGTTCGACGACTGAATAAGAATAGAATTAATCAATCGTTTAAGTCCACGTCGCAAAAAAAAAAAAAGCACCAACCATGTAGGGCAACTTTGTTGCCGTTCAAGCCATGAACGAAGACAATAGAAATGGAAGACATGACCACAAGGCAGCTTTTTCGGCGTTGTGTTGGGTCCATCAGAAGCAGGAGGCGCCAGTTGAGCCGCCTGTAATACCATCTCTTCGCGACATATGATGCAGGTGCGGTCACTCATCGCTGTCAATTCCTCTTCAGTTGCGTTGGGATATCTCTGATCCATATTTCGTGTTGCAGTTTGGTATCGGTGGAGGGCTCGAAGTCGAGTTATGAATGACCTTGCAGTGATATAGACGTCACGGATTATGTTCAAGGGCAGCCCGTAGAATGTGATGATAATAATGAAGAATACAAGATAGGTGGTCAATTTGAGGAAGTCTAAAATATTTAACTTAGTATGTTGTGTCATCTACACCTGGCAAGATCTCACCTGTGGTCAATTCGATGTAGAACACCCACATACTCTTGTTTTCCCAAGGAGGAGCATTCTCACCCCCACGCCTACCAGCACGACGGAACTCGTACGCTGAAAGCAAATACTTGAGTATTGTATTCATGACGCTTGCCATCAATATGCCATACTATGTTGACTGTAAATCAAAGGAAGTGATTTATAACAAGATAGACTTACTTCGCTCGCGAACAATACCATCCCACCCACACCATTAGTAATCGTGCTTTCGACGGCAAATAGGAACATCAAAAAATCGGTTGTCCACAGAATGACGAATAGAACGGTCATCCGGAGATGGAATATCAGCGAAGGCCCAGGATACGGCCTTTGATCCATCTAAAGACTAATTAAGGTGGATAAAGGAGCAGAAATAACTGCGTCTACACACCCATTCAATGCGGTCCCCGGCAAGCCAGTGAAATGATTTTACGAAAAGCAAGAAACCGAACATGAGCGCAAACGGCGTGTCAAATTCGTCCCGAAAGATTGTGAAGGCGAGCAGAGATTCAGTGATGAAGAACCATAGTCGATCATACAGGCGCTGAATTAATGAAAATATATCAGCAACATTCTATGGTTTTGGTCTGCAGGTGCTTGCCTCGACTTCATTCGGTCGCAGACTGCCAAAGAAGATTTTCTGGACTACATGGCCACAGAGAAGGGCTAAGAGAAAGCCAAAGTTGGCAAGGACCTTGGAAAACAAGAGCGGGGTTAATGGCAGTGGAATGAATGAGATACAATGAACTGACGAGAACACTGCGACTGCTCTTGGAAAGATATATGGCCACGGAGTAGAAGTTGCTGTAGTTCTTTAGTGCATTGGCAATGACAGCCGATACAGCAATGACGGATACGAGACAATACAGAATGATGCGATAAGCATTGAGGAAATGGACAGCACCCTGTGTACGCTGGAGTAGGATATCGTTGACAGGCATGGTGAAGCAATTAACGCGGTGAATTGATTAGGTCTGTTGCAGCACTCGAGGCCAAGGATGTACAGCAACCTCTCCGGTTATAGTTGGGTGCTTCTATTGAGCATTCAGCGGTACGTAGAGCCTGAGAGCAGGTACAACTTTTGGCAGAGGGGATCCAGAACAAGTTACCTTCGAGAAGGATCTCAATGTGCGCCTAATATTTTGTGTCGTGGCTATAGCGTGTCACCTCGTGACTCGTCACCCCATTGAGCACTCACCTCAATTTAAATGCTCCGGTTATGACGCACTCACTACCTCTGCATTGCCAGTTTCCTCGTGGAAACCTCGAGGCCATAAGCGCTAAGTATACTTCAGATAAACAGCGCTTTAAAAAATGTCCTTAGCGCCTAGATCTGAGGCGATGCTTGGGCGATGCTTTTAAAAGGCTATGAAGACGCTCTTCAAATTTTACTTCCTCCCATCCTTCAGTTCAGAGGTGTGTGTGTGCGATCTTCATGTTGGACGTTGTAATGAATCCCTCCAATCTCTGTAGTGATTTGGGATCAAGATGTCTACTATTCGCCAACGACCGAACTCTGGGGACCATTCTACTAATACTCAGAAACAAGCCGACCGTCGTGACAGCGATCGGACTGGCAAAACTGGGTCAGCAAATAGTGTATTCCTGTCCCGTTCTGGAGCGCGCAACATTTTCTTGGCAGCGCTAGGCCTCTCACTCTGCTACCGCTGGCTTACGAGCGACCTCCCGCCCCCTTCCGATGCCACTTACGCAATTTGTTCAAAGGAAGGGAACAAGATATATACTGTGGATGAACACAATACTCAACACCAATGTATCGTAGTTCATCGAGGTTACATCGTCGAAACGGGTTCCCTTCGTGAGTTTCGGTACAGCTTTTTACGGAAACGGACAACATAATATGTTCTTTAGAGGACGTGAAAGGACTCAGGAAAAGTCTACCGCACATTGGGTCTGCATTGAACATTCGTTACATACCAGATGGGACAATCGTTGTTCCTGGTATCAGTGGTCTGTTAAATAGTCAAATGTTGGCTGTCTTATCTTCTGAAATTATTCGATTAGACTCCCATGGTCACATCCTGGAATACGGAGCAAGTCAACAGCTCCCCCTTGAAGGCACAAAGACAATTCAGGGTATGCAATGCTCTTCAAGTTTCTTGTCGCTCGCGTTTCTTACAAAGGCTGCAAATGTGACAATGTTTACAGATACGGTAGCTCGAGTGAGAGAGTTCATTCTTTCCAACCCCGATGTGTACAATGATACCTCTAAATTCATCATGGGAGGAGGTTGGGACCACACCGTTTGGCCGAGTTCTGGATGGCCATCTGCTGTTGGTTTTCTGCTCTCTCCATTTTATACACTTAACAAGCAATTATACACTAGGCTGATCTCGACGCGGACCCTGTGATCCGTGGTCGACCGGTTATTCTCCAAAGCAAAGACTGTCATGCTCTCTGGGTATCCTCGCGTGCTATTGAGTCCAGCTTACCATTCCCGGAAGCTATTGAAGGGGGAGTTATCGTTCGTGATGATACCGGTAGTCCGACTGGTATATTTTTCCGGTATTCCTGTACATAACATGTACTCACTTCTTCATAGGTCTTCTGCTTGATAACGCACAGGATCTACTCAAACAACCTAAATTAACAGAAAGTGATCTATTGCGGCGATTCAAAGTAGCCGTAAAGGATGCGCATTCTTTAGGACTCACCTCGATCCATGACGCTGGCTTAGATCCTATCTCTTTGGCGTTTTTCAAAAGGTCCGGCTGATTTATATAAAAATATCCTGTAACTGAACTTTTCACAGGCAAGCTGAACTGGGAACGTTACCTGTACGTGTTTCTGTGATACTCGGCATTTAATGCACGGTACAACTCAATTCATAGATCCGAATTTATGGCATGACTTATTTTAACGAAGATAAGGCATACTGGGGTAATACTACTACTCCCGTGATTGGTGCGGGCAATGGAAGGCTCACCGCTCGTAGCGTCAAAATTTTTGCAGACGGTAAGATTGCCTAAACATTCTCTAAATTTTTACTAATTAACAAAGCACAGGGGCTTTGAGGACAGGAGGAGCTGCTGTATGTATTGCCTCTTTTTTTTTTGGCGCGTGTGTGCTGAAGAATTTGTGAAGCTCTATGAACCTTACACCGATAATCCATCCACGCCTGGATTCATGCGTTTAGATTCGGATGTTCTATTTGATGTAATCCCCAAGTTCTTACGAGATGGTTGGCAAGTTGTATGCTGTTTTGCATTTTCTTTGTTGGCATGTGTATTGACTTTTGGGCAGAATGTTCATGCCATCGGAGATCGTGCCAATGGAATCGTTTTGGACGCATTCGAAGCTTCCTTGGTAGGCGTTAATGTCACAGCCTTACGGCCTCGTCTTGAACATGCACAAATGATGACGAAAGCTGACATGGCTCGTCTCGGAAGGCTTGGAGGTGCGTGTCTATGTTGTTCGTCGATTTTATTTGTAAAATAACTCCCTTCAAGTTATTGCCAGCGTTCAACCAACTCACGCGTACGTATAAAACACTCTATCATAAACGAAAACTGTAATTTATTGGTGGTATGCTAGTATAAGTGACATGTGGTATGCTCAAGATAGACTGGTACGTTAATGGTGTTAATCTAGGA
>JASFCX010000180.1:0-17768 GCA_036937015.1 Crucibulum parvulum | reverse complement strand
GACAGTATAATCTGCTAGTGGCTTTTTGGAAGAGAAGAAAGTGCTAGTTCTGCATCTCAAGAAAGCGGTCTCCATATATTTGCATCTCCCTACTATCCCATTTGAAAGGTCCACTGTTGGTTAACAGTGAGAAGCTACACTTCACAGTTTAGCACAGATTTGTATGCCCACTACCAGATCTCAAACCACTCACATCCTCCGCTCTTGTACCATCCACATCCTTCCCTATACACCTAAACCCCACCGCCAACCTATCTATCAAATCATCACGCCTAGGGAACTATCCCCTGAGATCCCCATTGTCCTACCCCAAACCCCTGAATACCTCAACACCCTCACATACCCTATCCATCACAATACACCAATCCCCACCACTACACCCTCTGACTTCAAAGCCTACATAGACTCCTTTGATCCAAATGATTTCTTATCAGATCCCTACACTGGAAGAGAAACCCTTGCCAGACCCAAATCTTGGAGATATCTCTACAAAAAATTAACCTAAGAAGTCGACTCCTGCGGAACAACCTTTTCCCTTCACCCCCACCATCTATCCCCCAGTCAACCCCCCTACCATCGCCCAATTGATCTACGATTTGGTAGCAGCCATATTGGCACTACTAAAAAGTTGGATCCCCTTTTTACAACAGTCAACGGAAGCAACCGAGAAGGTTGCAAATGCAATAGAACTCAGAAATAAACGCGCTGGACCTCGTCTGAAGCCAGACAAGCCGAAAGGCTACCACGGTGACAAGGCACAGGCATTGAACTAGATGAAGGAAATAGAGGTCTATTTCGTTCAGATGAAAATTGAAGAAACGGCACACTCCGAGAGGATTAACTTCGTGTTAAGCTTAATCTCCAGAGGAGAAGGAAACAGGGCTACCAATTGGGTCAGCAACTGTTATACGGCTATCATGCGGGATTGGTACCTGGACGAACAAGGACAGTGTGACAACCTGATGAAGGAAAGAATGAGTGATTGGAAACTGTTCAAGGAACACTTCCTTGCACACTTTTCCTCTTACTTGGAACAACAGGATGCTCAGGACGCTTTGGAAAAGCTGTACCAGGGTAAATGGAATGCCGAGGACTATGTACAGAAATTCTGGGAGCTTGGACAGCTCACAGGATACAATGACAAAACCCTGATTTACAAGTTCAAGGCAGGAATAGATGCAGATTTGCTGGCAACCATTGTTACTGCCAGGAAACTCAAGACAATTGCGGATTATATGGAATTTGCCATTGAACTCGACAGAGAACTAAGGAACGTTGACCGGAATAGAAAAAGACAGAGAACTTTTGGAAGTCAAGTTGCAGCACCAAAGGTTAACACCGGAATTCAACCTAAAACCCAGACACAGACCCCAGTAAAGGACCCCAATGCAATGGACATTGACGCTATGAGAAAAAACGGACAATGTTTCAATTGCTATCAGAAAGGACATATTAGTAAAAATTGCCCACAGCCCAAGAAGCTTAGGCAATATATGACTCGAGTAGTTGACATGGACACACCAGTAGCTACCAGCTCATTGGACACCAATAGTATCACCGTACCAGTAGTTTATAGCCCCAAACTGCTGAAAATCGCCGAGCAACTTTGCAAAGCAGATTTTCAGTAAAGTCAGATATAAGCACGAATATGCTGACTATGGACAGTTCTTCTTTTGTATCTTCTAACGTAGTTATCCCAAATTTGAAATTTGATGATTTATTGAAGAAACAAAATGAATTGAGTGCAAGGAAATTTACTGGTACAACGGTTAAGAATGGAAGTGTCGAATGGACCGCCAGACAGATTAAGATCCACAAACCAGAAATGGCAATTGGAATTCTTAATATGTGGGTTCATACAAAACAATCTAAGGAAGTCTCCGACCAAACAGTTGAGGACCTTAATAAACTTACAGACAAAGAAGTGATTGAGGCCTTTAACGAATTGAGACAACCTAAGAAATACATTCGAGGAAATAATAGACAACAGATGGATCTGAAACTAATTGCTCAAACGATTGATGACAAACGAAAGTTTAAGTTAGTTGCCTTACTAGACAGCGGCTGTACTGGGAGTTGTATTGATGCAACATTTGCCAAAGAAAACGGAATTAATACGCACAAATACCCGCGCCCAATTCCTATTTATAATGCAGATGGAACATTCAACTCTGGAGGATCTATTACAGATTATATTGAAATGAATGTTCGGATCAAAGATCACCAGGAACGACTTCATTTTGCGGTATCCAATCTCAGAAAAGCCCAGATATTTATTGGTCACGAATGGTTGAAACTCCATAACCCCAAAATCAACTGGAAAACCTCGAAAATTGAGTTCACTAGATGCCCTCTGGAATGTACCCCATTGGTAAAAACCTCACTGCCGGAAGATGACAACGATACCCTTAAGATTGACAAACTGGAGATCAAAGATGGAGAACACCTTCTAATCATCAATCTAAATTGAGAAATGGAAAATAGGGCATTTCAGACTAAATCATCTAAAATAGCTGAGAAACAATCCAAAGCAAAAAAGACAAAGACATTTGAACAATCAGTACTGAAATCCTACCATGAGTTTAAGGATGTCTTTTTTAAGGAATCTTTCGACAAAATGCCACCGAGATGACCATGGGATCATACAATTGAGTTAATTCCAGATGCTAAGATTCTAGATTGCAAAATCTATCCCTTAAATCTAGCTGAACAGGGAGAACTTGATAAGTTCCTTACGGAAAACCTTGAGTCAGGAAGAATTAGACCCTCAAAGTCACCAATGGCTTCACCATTCTTTTTTGTCAAGAAAAAATATAGATCTCTTCGTCCAATACAAGACTACCGTTGGTTAAATGACATTACGATTAAGAATAGATACCCTCTGCTGCTTATTCAAGAATTAGTTGATAAGCTCAGAAAGGCAAGGTACTTTATGAAATTAGATGTCAGATGGGGATTCAACAACGTCAGGATAAAAGAAGGCGATGAATGGAAAGCAGCATTCTGAACCAATCGAGGACTGTTTAAACCACTAGTCATGTTCTTTGAATTAACCAATTCACCGGCAACCTTCCAAACTATGATGAACACGATCTTTAAAGCAGAAATAGATGAAGGAAAAGTCATTATCTATATGGATGATGTTCTTATCTTCACAGTGACACTTGAAGAACATAGAGTCATGGTAAAAAGAGTTTTACAAAAATTCAAAGATCATAAACTCTTTCTAAAACTGAAGAAATGCACATTCGAACAGGCTGAAGTCGAATACCTCAGTCTTCTTGTTTCTCATAACCAAGTCAGGATAGACCCAGCAAAAATCAAAGGAGTAATTGAATAGCCAACACCTCAGAACAAAAGAGACATTCAACAATTCCTTGGATTTGTTAACTTTTACAGACAGTTTATATAAGGATTTGCCCAGATAGCAAAACCCTTAACCAAGTTAACTGGAAATAACATTTGGAAATGGTCAAAGGAATAAGATAATGCATTTGCAGGAATGAAGAAACGCATAACTTCAGCACCAGTATTAGCAATGCCCAATGATACAGGCAAATACCGCATGGAAGTAAATTCTTCAGATTTTGCGAATGGAGGAATTCTTTCCCAACAACAACTTAATGGAATATGGCAACCCATAGCATATATATCTCATGCTCTGAATAGTACAGAAAGAAACTATGAGATATACGACAAGGAAATGCTAGCAATAATGATGGCTTTAGATAATTGGAGACAATATCTATTAGGAGCAAAGGAAATTTTCAAGATTTGGACAGATCACAAAAATCGAATATTTCAGGAAGCCTCAGAAATTGAATCGTTGACAAGCCAGATAGGTCACCGAAATGCAGGAATTCCACTTTACATTAGAACATAAAGCTGGAAAACAAATGGCTAAAGCAGATTTCTTCTCGAGACGAGCAGGTCATGAAAGAGGGGTAAATGACAACCAAAATGTCACCATGCTTAAACCAGAATATTTTCGGCAACATGATGTTGTAGGAATTGACGAATCTCTGATGTCTTGAATCAAAAGAGCATCAAAAAATAGAGACAAAGTCATTGAAAGAAATCTAGCAGTCAAGGAAAATGGTTGGGAAGAACTCGAAGATGGAACCATCACTTGGATGCATCGCATCTACGTACCAAGAAATAAGAAACTTCAAGAAGAGATCATCCATCTATATCACGACATCACCTTAGCAGGACATCTAGGAAGATATAGAACCCAGGAATTGATCACATGGAATTACTGGTGGCCCAGACTACAGGCCGATATAAGGAAATATATTGACGGATGTGAAGTTTGCCAAAGAACTAAAGCAAACCAAACATCACCAGCAGTGCCCCTAGTACCAAACACTATTCCAACAAAACCCTGGGAAATAATATCAGTGGATCTGATTGGACCTCTTCCAGAGTCATTAGGATCAAATGCCATCCTTGTCATAGTAGATCGGTTTACCAAAGCAGCCAAGTTCATCCCCACAACAATCAAGATCACGTCAATGGGAGTCGCAAAGGAATTCAGGGATCATATATTCAGGAATCACAGATTACTGAAAAGAGTGATCAGCGATAGAGGACCCCAATTTGCTTCTCAATTCATAAAAGATCTATTTGGACTTCTAGGGATGACCCAGAATTTGTCAACGGCATATCACCCTCAGACAGACGGACAAACGGAAAGAGTTAACCAAGAAGTTGAACTCTATCTAAGAATCTTTATCAATCACTGACAAGATGATTGGTCTGAATGGATGTCCCTAGCCAAATTCTCCTATAACAACAAGATACACACGTCAACCGGTTATTCACCCTTTTTCCTAAATTCAGGACAACATCCCTGGAAAGGAATCGAACCCTCAGGAACAGTTAAAACTCAATCGGTTCAAGAATTCGTTAACATGATGATGTGTACGCGTCAAGAAGCTGAAGCGTCACTCAAGATTGCTGCCAAAAACATGAAACGCTTCTATGACAGATCGACAAAACCGTCATGAGAATACAAATTGGGAGATAAGGTTTACCTAGAAGGGATTAACATCAACACGGATTGACCAGCCAAGAAACTGGAAGATAAAAGATACAGACCATTTGAAATACTTGAGAAAATTGGATCATCGGCTTACAAGTTAAAATTACCAACACAATGGAAATGAAAGCACCCCGTCTTCCATGAATCCTTATTGACTCCATTCAAAGAACCAACGTCCATCTTCCAAAACCAGGAACCACCCCTGCCTCCGGATATTATTGATGGGACATCTGAATATGAAGTCGAAATCATCCTTGATAGCCAAATAGATTATCAGGAATGAGGACACAACCGTCAGCCAGTAATGAAGTGCCTGGTTGATTGGAAGAACTACCCGAAAGAAGCCAGAACTTGGGAACCAATCGGTAACCTAGAGAACAGCCTTGAATTGGTGGAGGAATTCCATAAAAGTCATCCCGATGCACCACGATTACAAACACATTCCTTACTCATAGTACCCCAACACTCTTTCGAAACCACAACCCAAAATCCTGGAACCCTATGGACTCCCTCGACACAGGTTACCTCATCATTGCGATCATCGGACTCATTGCCACCTTTGTCCTCCTTACCCTCATCATCTACAAATGTACTCGGCCTGACGACCATGTATCAGAACAAGGATACGATGGAGATATACGTCTCAGAACAGTGGGACAACTGGCAGAAGCAGAAACAGTCTAATCACAAGGACGTGATTCTTAGAGAGGGGGTAATGTTATGAATTGCTTATTTTGATTATTGTTTTTCTTTTCTTTTCTAATTATTAGAACAGTTTTCTATAATTTCGACAACAAAACCAAACAAAGCCAGCTCATGTTGATACATGAGAATAACACACAGTAGTCATACTTATTTCATTTAGTCTATTCTTAGTATATATGAATGTTTGTAACACATGTCACAGTACGCAGCCACAGTGCACAGTAGATACATTAGTTACACATGTTTCCCTCATTATTTGGACATGCTTTAGTCGCACCTTATGTGCATGGCCTTCTAGTATATATAGTAGTAGTTGTAGTTCTTATTTTGTAGTCTTTAGCTGGTCGTTTCATACCACCAATACTATAGGTCTCTACTTCTCCTTCCCTCTTCCTTCTTAAGTTGATAGTTTGTGTATTGACCTTGGCACTCTCTCTGAGTAGATTGTGTTGATGTGCCTGACATAAACCAGATGCTTTGACTAAATAATGGGATATCTATCCTAAAAGGAGGAACAGCAACTATGCCAGCTTTAATCTGCATAATCTCCAACCTGTTTTCATACAAGAACAACTGGCATCATCCCTTAGGGCTTCCACTCTGATCACTCCTATCCTACATGGTGCTATAGTTATGGATTTAGGATAGCTCCACAAGGATATTCTAGCAGTGTTACTCTTAGACCCAATTGTGACTGCATATTTAACTGACTTAGACTCTTATCCACAATAGACTATTTCCGAGAACAACTTGCTTTTATGCAATGGTTGTATATTTGTCCCTGATTTTAATAATCTTTGTCTCTACATATTACAAATAAAGCATGATCATATTCTCTCTGAACATCTTGGGTAAAACAAGATAATTGAACTTATTTGCCATGACTATATTTGGCCTGAACTTAGGACCTTCATCAAGGATTACTGTAAGTCTTGTACTACTTGTATAAGATCTAAATCACAGCAACATAAATCCTATGATATGCTCAAATAATTGCCTATTCCTGAATGCCCCTGGAATTCTATCTCTATGGACTTCATTGAGAAACTACCTGCTTCTTCTGGCTTTGACTCCATCCTAGTAGTCATTGATCAACTCTCCAAGCAAGTTATCTTTATTCCGACTTATGATATGATTACTTCTTCTGAGCTTATACAACTCTTTGTTATCCATGTCTTCTCTAAGCATGGTATACCATCTCATGTGATATCTGACTGAGGAAGCAAATTTATTTTGCATTTTTTCTGCTCTCTCAGAAAAGCTTTTGACATGACCCTTTATTTCACCTCTGGATATCACCCTGAAGCTGATGGTCAAACTGAGTATGCTAATCAAACTTTGGAACAATATTTGTGAACCTATTGCACTTACCAGTAGGATAATTGGTCTAAACTTTTACTGCTTGTGGAATTTGCCTACAACAATGCACCTAGTGCTACCACTGGCATCTCTCCATTCTTTGTAAACAAAGGTTATCATCCCAATATTACTGTCCATCCTGAACATGACCTCGCCTTTGCTTGTGCTAAGGACTTTGTTACTAATCTCAATGAACTATATCAATTCTTAAGGGAACAAATAGCTGAAGCACAAAAATGTTATTAAATTCCCACAGATAAGTGATGATTACCCACACCAGAATTTAAGCTTGGTCAATAAACCTTCATTAAAGCTCAATTCTTCAGAACTACTTGACCTTCAAAGAAACTCACTAAGAAGTACTTAGGACCTTTTGAAATCATTGGCACTGCAGGTTCTTGTGCTTACATTTTATGACTTCCTAACTATTTACATATAGTACATCCTGTCTTCCATATCTCTATGCTTGAACCAGCTACCCTGAACACTATCCCTGATTGTATCCAGCCACCCCCTCCTCCTCTAGTAATTGATGGTGACCCAGAATATGAAATTGCTGAAATATTGGACTCCAAGATTGACCATCAACAAAAATGCCCACTTAACTATTATGTTCAATGGCTAGGCTATAAAGGAACTGATGAAGAGTTCTCTTGGTTAATCACAATTGAATTTGGAAATACTCAAGAAATTGTTTTTGACTTTCACTGCAAATACTCACATAAACCTAAACCCCTTTCATCTCTCTAGTTATACTTACTTTGACTTACTTTTCTTACTTAGTTTCATACAACAAGACCAAGAAAAAACAAATGCATTTAAAATTATATACAATAATTTTCCCTGCATATTTTCCACCATTTTTCCACTCTACTCCTTCTATATCTGCAACTCCTCAATATCCTCTATTCCGTCCTCTTTATCCTTCTTTTTCTCACTCTTCTTATCTTCTTTTCCTTTATCCACCTCATCATTGCTATATTTTGTTTCTGAACCACCTGCTACTGGCCCCTGATCTTCATCATCTTCATCCTCCACAATCCTTCTTGAAATCCTCCTATGCCTAACTCATTTCTTTGCATCTCTTTCTGCTTTTTTCCATAGGCCCTCATTCACCTTCTTTAGTTCATCTTCCATGGTCTTTATTGTTTCCTCCAAGCCATCTTTCAATCTTTTCTCCACATTTTCCATGCAATCCTTAAATTCTATTTGACCTCTCCTTAAACAAGCTAAAGGCAGTTTTTGCCATCTAGTTGCTTTGCTAAGACCCAACATCTGTTAAAAGACTGCCTCATCAATATGAGTGGGCAATTCGTTCCTAGTCTTGCAATTCTCCTTAATAAGTTGCTCAAGCAACTCAACAACTTGGCTGTTGTGTCCTGCATCCAAACTCCCGGTCATTGTGCAATTCTTCTTTGAAGGCCCTGTTTTGTTGTTGCTATCCAGTACCTCAGCTCCCTTATGTTTCTTATGAATTTTCTTCTCCTCACCAGGGAATATACATCCTCATTGTGATGTATGGCACAGATCACATACATGACCATTTTTGCTATCACAAGTCAATGTTGCACAATTGTAAAAAAATTAAGTGTAAAAAATCACTTATGTTGGTATCATGCACTTATACCTATACTGTTCACACCGCTCACACTTCACCAGTGCCTCAACCCAATCTTTCCCTCTCAGTTTCTGACCCAACTTCCACTTTTTCTTTGCATTTTTCCCCAATTCCCCAGCCTTCATTGTCCTACAAAGACTGGAAACCACATTCAGTTGTTATTGTGCAGCCCAAGATACCCTAATCTTGTATTCTTCCTCCTCCTTCTCTTCTTATGCCTTTTTTTGCATAGCTTCTTTGTTGGTCTTATATTTAGCATTTGCCTTAAGCTCAGCAAGCTCAGTGTCCTCATGTTCTTTCTCTTTGCATTCAAGTTTACAATGTTCTTCAGCAGCTTTATAATGTTCAGCAAGGAGCTCAGCAGCAGTTTTTGATGAAGCAGGCATGATGGCTTAGAAAGCAAGAGTTATGATTGAATATGGATAGCAGCATAGAAGAGGGCAGGAAGAATGAAAATCTTCAACTTGACATGTGACTCTCAAATCAACCATGGCTAACAAGGACAAACTTTGTGCACAGACCTCAAGGGTTCAGTCCCTAAGGGGGGAACACTGTCACAACCTGAAACCTTTCCCACACTTTTTTATGCACTTTCTGCTTATTTCCATTTCTAACAATAACTATTTCTTTTCTTGGAGATTGTTACCTAGTTATTGTTTCCATAACATTTTATATTTAGTTCTGACAATTAGTTTAGTTAGTATAAATACTTCAGTTTGTACTACTAAGAACTTCAGTTCAAATATCAATACATTCTACATTCCTGACTTATTCCACATTTTCTTCCATCTTGTCCACCCTTGTAGTCTTAGGCCTTGTGCCTTTACTACAATTCTGCTTCTACCTTATCCAATTATTTGACAAATCTAGGACACCTGAATAGATTGCAAAGGGTGCAGCATATAAGCTGAAGCCAAGTCCATCTGATTGTTAAGATTGGAAGAAAGGAGAGGTGGATGAGAACTCAGACACAGACACAGACACAAAAGTGGATCAGAATTGATTGTAGAATCCAGTGAACATGGTAGCTATTTATCTACTGTAAAGTACAGCAAAGCTGTACTCAAATGCTATACAATCAAATAATAGAAGAAACAATCAAAAACAACCATCAAACCAGTCCAAAAGCTATGTAACTATCAAATCAATGTAGAGGCTGTGCAACCAAATCTAACACTGATCCTTTTCCCACCCCTATTCTGACATTTCCTCACATGCCCTTAGTCTGTCTCACTTCATAACATATAGTTCTTCTGTAGTTTCTTGTGAAATTGCTTCTTAAACTATGTTTTAGATGTAAATCTGGACTTCTTCAGTATTGTAGAGGCTTTCTGAATATCTGATTTATGTTTGGCTAATTGTCAAATATGTAAGGCTAGTAGCTCTGTGGTTATTATTCCTGATCTGAATCCTTTAACTAAAAATATTATCTCTGTTAAATCCATTGAAAGAAGTGGATCTGTAGAATGCAATAGTTGATAAGGTGAATATTCTGTAACTCTGCTAATAGTAATGCAATTTGCAAATAGTGCTTCAGATAGTTTAGTTGGCCATTGAGCAATATTGCCATTATATGACTTGACAATTGCTTCTCTTAATATATAATGACCATATTCAACTACTCTATTGGCATGCTTATTGTAAGGTAATATTGTTACTTGTGGAACTCCCATTTAAAGTAGAAGTTTCTCAAATGCTCCTTTAATCTCTGATCCATTTTCTATAATAATCCTATTTGGTACTCCATAACAATAATATATATATGTTCAGAAAATGTCAGGCACGTCAACACAATCTACTCAGAGAGAGTGCCAAGGTTGATATGCAAACTATCAACTTAAAGAGAAGAGGAGGGGATGAGAGTAGAGACCTCTAGTATTGGCAGTAAGAAACGACCAGCTAAAGACTACAGAATGAGAACTACAACTACTACTATATATACTAGAAGACCATGCACATAAGGTGCGACTAGAGCATGTTCAAATAATGAGGGAAACATGTGTAACTAATGTATCTACTGTGCACTGCAGCTGCATACTGCGACATATGTTACAAACATTCATATATACTAAGAATAGACTAAATGAAATAAATACAACTACTGTATGTTATCCTCATGTATCAACATGAGTTGGCTTTGTTTGGTGTTGTCGTCAAAATTATAGAAACTGTTTTAATAATTAGAAAAGAAAAGAAAAACAATAATCAAAATAAGCAATTCATGACATTACCCCCTCTCTAAGAATCACGTCCTCATGATTAGACTGTTTCCACTTCTGCCATTTGTCCCATTGTTCTGAGATGTATGTCTCCATCGTATCCTTGTTCCAATACACAGTTGTCAGGCCGGGTACGTTTATAGATGATGAGAGTGAGGAGGACAAAGGTAGTGATGAGTCCGATGATCGCGATGACGAGGAAACCTGTGTCAAGGGAGTTCATAGGGTTCTGGGGTTTTGGGTTGTGGTTTCAAAAGAGTGTCGGGGTACTCTGAGTAACAATTGTGTCTGTAGTCGGGGTGCTTCGGGGTGGCTTTTATGGAATTCCTCTACCAATTTGAGGCTGTTTTCTAGGTTACCGATTGGTTCCCAAGTTCTAGCCTCTTTTGGGTAATTCTTCCAATCAACCAGGTACTTAATTACTGGTCGGCAGTTGCGTCCTCGTCCCTGATAATCTATTTGGCTATCAAGGATGGCTTTGACTTCGTATTCAGGTGTCCCATCAATAATATCTGGAGGCGGGGGTGGTTCCTGGTTTTGGAAAGTAGACATTGGTTCCTTGAATGGGGTCAATAGGGATTCATGAAAGACTGGGTGTTTTTGTTTCCATTGTATCGGTAATTTCAACTTGTAAGCCGATGATCTGACTTTCTCAAGTACCTCGAATGGTCCGTATCTTTTATCTTTCAGTTTTTTAGCTGGTCGATCCATGTTAATATTGATTCCTTCCAAGTAAACCTTATCTTCCGATTTATATTCCCATGACGATTTCGTCAATCTGTCATAGAATCATTTCATGTTCTTGGCAGCAATCTTTAGTGATGCTTCGGCTTCCTGGCATGTGCGCATTATCATATCAACGAACTCTTGGACTGATTGAGTTTTAACCGTTCCTAAGGGTTTAATTCCTTTCCAGGGATGTTGTCCTGAATTTAGAAAAAAGGGCGAATATCCAGTCGACGTGTGTACCTTGTCATTATAGGAGAATTCAGCTAAGGACATCCATTCAGACCAATCGTCTTATCGGTGATTGACAAAGATTCTCAGATAGAGTTCAACTTCTTGATTAACTCTTTCTGTCTGTCCATCTGTCTGAGGGTAATATGCCGTTGACAAGTTCCGGGTCATTCTTAGAAGTCTGAATAAATCCTTCATGAACTGGGAAGCGAATTGGGGTCCTCTATTGCTAATCACTCTTTTTGGTAATCCGTGATTCCTGAAGATGTGATCTCTGAATTCCTTTGCGACTCCCATTGACATGATCTCAATTGTCGTGGGGATGAACTTGGCTGCCTTTGTAAACCAGTCTACTATGACAAGAATAGCATTCGATCCTAACGACTCTGGAAGAGGTCCAATTAGATCTACTGATATTATTTCCCAGGGTTTTGTCATAATAGCATTTGGTACTAATGGCGCTGCTGGTGATGTTCGGTTTGCTTTGGTTCTTTGGCAAACTTTACATCCGTCGATATATTTCCTTACGTCAGCTTGTAGTCTGGGCCACCAATAGTTCCATGTGATCAATTCCTGGGTCCTATATCTTCCTGGATGTCCTGCTAAGGTGATATTATGATGAAGGTGGATGATTTCTTCTTGAAGTTTTTTATCTCTTGGTACATAGATGCGATGCATCCAAGTGATAGTTCCGTCTTCGAGTTCCTTCCAACCGTTTTCCTTGACTGCTAGATTCCTTTCAATGACTTTGTCTCTATTTTTTGATGCTCTTTTGATTCGAGACATTAGAGATTCGTCAATTCCTACAACATTGTGTTGCCGAAAATATTCTGGTTTTAGCATAATGACGTTTTTGTTGTTATTCACCCCTCTTTCATGACCTGCTCGTCTCGAGAGGAAGTCTGCTTTGGCCATTTGTTTTCCAGCTTTATGTTCTAATGTGAAGTGGAATTCCTGCATTTCAGTGACCCATCTGGCTTGTCGACGATTTAATTTCTGAGGCTTCCTAAAGTATTCAAGGTTTTTGTGATCTGTCCAAATCTCAAAAACTTCTTTTGCTCCTAGGAGATATTGTCTCCAGTTGTCTAAAGCCATCATTATTGCTAGCATTTCCTTGTCATATATCTCATAATTTCTTTCTGTACTATTTAAAGCATGAGATATATATGCTATGGGTTGCCATGTTCTGTCAAGTTGTTGTTGGGAAAGGATTCCTCCATTTGCAAAATCTGAAGAGTCTACTTCTACATGGTATTTGCCTGTATCATTGGGCATTGCTAATACCAGTGCTGAAGTTATTCATTTCTTCATTCCTTCAAATGCATCGTCTTGTTCTTTTGACCATTTCCAAGTGTTATTTCCAGTTAACTTGGTTAAAGGTTTTGCTATTTGAGCAAATCCTTGTATAAACCATCTATAAAAGTTAACAAATCCAAGGAATTGTTGAACATCTTTTTTGTTCTGAGGTATTGGCCATTCAACTACTCCTTTGATTTTCACTGGATCCATCCTGACTTGGTTATGAGAAACCAGAAGACCAAGGTATTCCACTTCTGTCTGTTCAAATATACATTTTTCTGGCTTCAAAAAGAGTTTATGGTCTTTGAATTTTTGTAAAACTCTTTTTACCATGATTCTATGTTCTTCAAGCATTGCTGTGAAGATAAGAACATCATCCATGTAGATAATGACTTTTCCTTCGTCTATTTCTGCTTTAAAGATTGTGTTCATTATAGTTTGGAAGGTTGCCAGTGAATTGGTTAATTCAAAGAACATGACTAGTGGTTTGAACAATTGTTAAGTGCTGTGCTGGAGATAGGCTGACTTAGGGGCGGAGATGTCGGATGACGAGGGCGGAGTGCGGAGACGGAATTGCCTTGAGGCGAACTGGGGACTTTGGCTTCAGCTTATGTGCTGCGCCCCTTTCCACTAGTGGTCCCTGAATTTCCAAATGACGAGAGCGAACTAAGACAGAACCCAAGATGGAGTTCTGAGCGACGAAGAGGAACTCCCTGCAGGAGTTCTACTGGGTGTGCGGAGTTGGTGATAACTCAAGGCAGAGTAATTTGGCAGACTAGGTTGATATTTGAACTGAGGTTACATAGTGAAGTAAGTAGGTTTAAATACTAGAAGTCCGGAGACGAGTAACTGCGGAGTAGAGACGAGTAACGCGGAGTACTAGATATGAAATATGAAACGTGTATGAGACTTGAAGCAGCCTGCGTAATTGTAACTAAAGGAAATAGATATAAATCAAAAGATAAATGGAAATAGATAATAGATAATCGAGATTTCAACAGAAGTCCGTGATGGACATGCGGCGAACAGAATCAGGGAGTGCGGAGTTGTATGTATACAGTGCGGAGTTCGAGTCGTTGAGGCATGAGTGTAACAACAATCCTCGATTGATTCGGAATGCTGCCTTCCATTCATTGCCTTCTTTTATCCTGACATTGTTGAATCCCCATCTGACATCTAATTTCATGAAATACCTTGCCTTTCTGAGCTTATCAACTAGTTCTTGAATAAGCGGCAGAGGGTATCTGTTTTTAATCGTGATGTCATTTAACCATTGGTAATTCTGGATTGGGCGAAGGGATCCATCTTTTTTCTTGACAAAGAAGAATGGTAAAGCCATTGGCAACTTTGAAGGTCTAATTCGTCCTGATTCAAGGTTCTCCATAAGGAACTTATCGAGTTCTCCTTGTTCGGCTAGGTTCAAAGGATAGATTTTACAATCTAGAACTTTAGCGTCTGGAATTAATTCAATTGCATGATCCCATGGTTGTCTCGGTGGCATTTCATCGAAAGATTCTTTTGAAAAGACGTCCTTGAATTTGTGATAGCATTTTGGTACTGATTGTTCAAACGTCTTTGTCTTTTTCACTTTGGATTGTTCCTCAGCTATTTTAGATGATTTAGTTTGAAATGCTCTATTTTCCATTTCATAATTTAGATCGATGATTAAGAGATGTTTTCCATCTTCGATCTCAGGTTTGTCAATCTTAAGGGTGTCATTGTCGTCTTCCGGTAGTAGGGTTTTTACCAATGGAGTGCATTCTAAGGGACATCTAGTAAACTCAATTTTCAAGAGTTTCCAGTCAATCTCAGGGTTATGAAGCTTTAACCATTCATGACCGATGAACATCTGGGCCTTTCTGAGATTGGACACTGCAAAATGAAGTTGTTTCTGATGATCTTTGATCCGAACATTCATTTCTACATAGTCTGTAATAGATCCTCCAGAGTTGAACATTCCATCTGCATTGTAAACAGGGATTGGACGCGGGTACTTATGTGTATTAATTCCATTTTCTTTGGCAAACGTTGCATCAATGCAACTTCCGGTACAGCCGCTGTTGAGTAAGGCAACTAATTTAAACTTTTGTATATCATTGATTGTTTGGGCAATTAGTTCCACATCCATCTGTTGTCCGTTATTTCCTTAAATGTATTTCTTAGGTTGTCTCAATTCGTTAAGGGCTTCAATCACTTCTTTGTCTGTGAGTTTATTGAGATCCTCAACTGTTTGGTCTGAGACTTCCTTAGATCGTTTTGTATGAACCCACATATTAAGGATTCCAATTGCCATTTCTGGTTTGTGGATTTTAATCTGTCTGGTGGTCCATTCAACACTTCCATTCTTAACCATTATACCATTAAATTTCCTAGCACTTAATTCATTCTGTTTCTTCAATAAATCATCAAATTTCAAATTCAGAATAACTACATTAGAAAATACAAAAGAGGAATTGTCCGTAGTCAGCACATTCATGCTTATGTCTAACTTTACTGAAAACCTGCTTTGTGTAACTGCTCAGCAATTTTCAATAGTTCGGGGCTATAAACTACTGGTACGGTAGTACTACTGGTGTCCGATGAAGTACTAGCTACTGCCAGTGTGTCCGTGGTGACTACTCGAGTCGTGTATTGCCTTGGCTTTCTGGGCTGTAGGCAGTCCTTACTGATATGTCCTTTTTCATGGCAATTAAAACATTGTCCATTTTTTCTCATGGCATCAATGTCCATTGCATTCGGGTCTTTTGCCGGTGCCTGTGTCTGCGTTTTTGGTTGAGTTCCAGTATTGATCTTTGGTGCCGCAACTTGACTTCCAAAGGTTTTCTGTCTCTTCCGGTTTCTGTCAACGTTCCTTAGTTCCCTGTCAAGTTCAATGGCGAATTCCATATAATCCGCAATTGTCTTGGGCTTTCTGGCAGTGACTATGGTTGCCAGTAAGTCTGCATCTATTCCTGCCTTGAACTTGTAGATCAACATTTCGTTGTTATATCCGGTAAGCTGTCCAAGCTCCCAGAATTTCTGAATATAGTCCTCAGCGTTCCATTTGCCCTAGTACAGCTTTTCCAAAGTGTCCTGAGCATCTTGTTGTTCCGAGTAAGATAAAAAGTGTGCAAGGAAGTGTTCCTTGAACAGTTTCCAGTTACTCATTCTTTCCTTTATCGGGTCATCATGCTGTCCTTGTTCGTCCAGGTACCAATCCCGCATGATAGCCGTATAACAGTTACTAACCCAGTTAGTAGCTCTGTTTCCTTCTTCTCCGGAGATTAAGCTTAGCGCAAAGTTAATCCTCTTGGAGTGTGCCATTTCTTCAATTTTCATTTGAACGAAATAGACCTCTATTCCCTTCATCCAGTTCGATGCTTGTGCCTTGTCACCATGGTAGCCCTTTGGCTTATCCGGCTTCAGATGAGATCCAGCGCATTCATTTTATAGTTCCATTGCATTTGCAACCTTTTCGGTTGCTTCCGTTGACCATTGTAAGAAAGGGACCCAGCTTCTCAGCAGTGCCAGTATGGCTACTACCAAGTCATGAATCAGTTGGGCGATAGTAGGAGGGTTGACCGGGGGATAGATGGTGGGGACAAAGGGAAGGAGTTGTTCTCCAGGTGTCGACATCTTAGGTTAATTTTTCATAAAGATAAAACCAAGATTTGGGTCTAGCAAGGATTTCTCTTCTGGCATAGGGGTCTGATGGGAAATCGTTGGGGTCGAAGGAGTCTAAGTAGGCTTCAAGGTCAGATGGTGTGGCGGTGGAGATTGGGGTATTGTGATGGGTAGGGTATGCGAGGGTTGAGAGGTATTCGGGGGTTTGGGCGATGGGGATCTCAGGGGATAATTCCCTGGGCATGATAAGTTGGTAGACAGTTGGCGGCGGGGTTTGGGTGCGTAAGGGAGAGCGTGGATGGTGCGAGAGCAGAGGACATGAGCGGTTTGAGATCGGGTTATGGGCATACAAAATCTGTGCTAAACTGTGAAGTATAGCTTCTCACTGTTAACCAACAGTGGACCTTTCAAATGGAATAGTAGGGAGATACAAGTAAGAGACTGCTTTCTTGAGATGCAGAACTAGTGCCTTCTTCTCTTCCAAAAAGCCACTAGCAGATTATACTGTCTCTGAAGATCAAGTATGCTCCCTTGACGATCAACTACAAAGAGACGGGCTCAACGTTTCTCTTTGTTATGTTGTCTGGTCTGACTGATACAACGTTCTCTTATGCTAGCTGAGATGATAACGAAAAGGGATGGGGTAAAAGGGGAAGGATGAGTGATGATGAACGGTGAGGGAGAGGGACGTAACAAAGTTCGGGGAGGTTTGAGTATCGAGGTTGGTGAGGAGAGTCTTTAGCTTTTGTCAGGCATGTCAACACAATCTACTCAGAGAGAGTGCCGAGGTCAATATGCAAACTATCAACTTAAAGAGAAGAGGAGGGATGAGAGTAAAGACCTCTAGTATTGGTGATAAGAAATGACCAGCTAAAG
This sequence comes from Crucibulum parvulum, assembly GCA_036937015.1. Taxonomy (NCBI): domain Eukaryota; kingdom Fungi; phylum Basidiomycota; class Agaricomycetes; order Agaricales; family Nidulariaceae; genus Crucibulum; species Crucibulum parvulum. The sequence continues at coordinate 88 of JASFCX010000180.1, read as the reverse complement.
ACTACAGAATGAGAACTACAACTACTACTATATATACTAGAAGACCATGCACATAAGGTGCAACTAGAGCATGTTCAAATAATGAGGG
>JASFCX010000179.1:0-17768 GCA_036937015.1 Crucibulum parvulum | reverse complement strand
CATATAGAGGAATCATAAAGCATGGAAGAGAGTCATAGAGCAGTCATAGTATAGTAAATAGAGTCATAAGCATAAGTTATAAGAAAAAGCATAGATATAAATCATAAGCATAAAGGGAAAAGCATAGGGATATATAGTGGCATAAGCATAATTGATTCTGTGAGAATCTGTAATTATAAATAGAGATCAGGGCATAATCTAATCTTATCTATCACATGATTGGATGTACACATTTATCCCAAGTTCTCACACAATTCCTGTGAAGACAGAATAACGTCTTTATTCAAAATATTTTGAATATACAACACCACAACTATTTATGACTTTCACATAGTTTTACAAGTCTTATGTAATAAGAATTGTTCTTTTAGGGAGTTTTAGTTGAGTATTTTGTCCAACATCAAAAGTGAGCAAAAATGTTATGTCAACAGCATGCACTGCCACCTCGGCATCTCAAAAATTGCCTTTTATGGAATTATCACATGATATTTGTAATCAGTAAGATAAGATTGCTATGCTGATTTCTTCTTTTCTCATTCTTCACTACTTTCTGTTTATCTTAGTTATTCACTTTCTATCATCATTAGCTATATAATATATTTGATTTATATACAATGTCTACAAAGATAGCCCTTACTAGCCTCCATTGGAATTTTCTAAGGAAGAGTGGGTGACAATAAAAATATCACTTGAACTATATAAATTATTAATTAAAGAATAAATATGTCTTTAGTTTAGAATTTAAGAGAGATATGAATCTATTAAAGCTAGCCAAGCCTGATAATGATTTAATAGCATGACATTTCATTGTGGCTGAATGGTTACATGCCACATGGTGCCATGGCTGATGCTATGCATAAGCATCATTAGTTGATCTAACTTTACTTTATAGTATACTCTTATTTTCTATTTTCTTCTATCATAAAAGTATATAAACCTTCATTTCAATTGCTCACATCTCAGTTACTTATCTAGAACTAAGATGTGAGTCCTATCATAATCTTGCTACACAACTATATGCTGACCTATAGCATAGATTATATTCATTCCTATTCTATTAGGTACAGTACTATACAGTCACTTATCTACAGCTGAGACATTATATTCATTTATATTCTATTAGTTTCAACAGCATCTGTAAATCACTACATAAAATAAGTATTCGGGCTCTAAACAACTATGTAACAATCAAAAACTGTATAAATTAAAAGAACAAAGACTTGTACTGCCATGCTTGCAATGGCCCACAACCCCAAGTCAACTGCTGCTATAAGCTGCTTGAAAGTCATCAAAGGATGTTGAAGACAAAATATGAGCTCTTTTAGCTTATACAAGACAGTTTCAGTAAGGTTATTGTCAGAGGAAGATAGGGTCTAGATGGGAAAGGTTAGGAGGCAAACATGAACAGTATATTTTGCAGGTTCTTGAGCCTCATTTCAGCTGTTTTTTTAGTATAGATTAAATATACTTGTCAGACAACCATAATCCAACAAGATGGTGCCCTGATACATTGCAGCAATGCCATTTTTAAATGGCTCTTGAGCAAAAGCATTTCTGTCATAGATCACCCTCTATCTTCCTTCAACCTTAGATCCACTGGAACTGTTTGGCATGATCTAAAAATGCACATATTTGGCCTTCAAAATCCTCTGATGAATTTCAAGTAGCTTATAGTGGCAGTTGAAACTGCATAGAAGTCATTACTAGTTGTTGATATAGTTAAATATATAAATAGCATGGGGTAGAGACTTCAGGCAATTTCAGATGTAAATAATAGTCATATGCACTAATAAATACATATTAAATACTCTATAGTTAATAATGTTGTTGTGTTAAAATTTAAGCTCTTGAAGTTGCAGACTTATTTTGTAATTCACAGTTTTTGTTGAGAAGAAGAGGTATTCAGACACATATAATCACATGATTTCAGTTACTTTTTGTGGGCCCAAGTAGTTTGTTGATTGACTTATTAACTGCAGATTTATATATTGACTATCAAGTTACTTATAGTCTATTGGCCAGTCTAAGTGATTGCATTGATTTTTATATTGATCATGTAGCTTATAGTCTTTTTATCATTCTATTGCTTATATTGTGTACTATACTGACTATATAGCTTATAGTCTTTTGATCATTCTATTGCTTATATTCTTTATTATACTGACTATGTAGCTTGTAGTCTGTTGACCTGTTTATTGAATGCATTGATTTATATACTAATTATATATATTTCTTATAGTCTTTTGATTAGTCTATTGACTGCACTGATTTTTGACTGCATTAATTTCTGTACTGATTATGGGAGTTACAGTCTTTTAACTGGTCTGTTGAGAATATGAGCACTATGTTGTTACTGAACATCTAATCTTACTACAGTCTTTAATTAATATAATTAATATTAAATGAATTAGTAGTACTATAGTGACTTTTAAAGTGCTTCAATAGTATTTAATTGGTATATTGAATATATAAATGAGTATATAGTGTCATGTAACTCTTTATATTGTCCTATGGTCAGTTTATTAGATACGTTAACTAATATACTAACAATGTAATTGTCTATTAAGATTTTGATCAATATATTGACTATATTGATTTCTATACTAACTACTTATGTTCTTTATAGTATTTTGACTAGTCTATTGACTGTATTAATTTCTATATTTACAATATAAGTGTCTAATTAGGGATAAACATGAATTTGGAAAATATGGGTAAATATCTATCTTGCAGCTATTTGCATGTTATTCATGAGTGTGGATAAATATGTATGGATGCTATGACATAACCCTACCAATTCTTCCTTCTAATCTGTCCTATCTATCCTCTCCATATGCTCCAGTATCATGTCAAGCTTTATCTGCACTTATATTGGGCACATTGTCAAGCAAGCAAAATGTTGCTTTTGAAAATTGCAGAAGTGTTGTTATTTGTGCTATTCCAAATAAGTTCAGGAAAAGAGTGAATATTGCAATTCTATACAAATCAACCCAAAAGGCAGTGTAAGTTTGTAGAGCTTGAGGAGTAGAGATCTGGTGATAAGGTATAGGAACCTTAAATGTAATATGGGAACTGGATTGGCTGCTGGTAGAAATAGTATCAGACTACTAATACCTGGATAAAATGAACTTGACTTGAAGCTTATTAGAAGCTTATACTAAATGTACTGAACTTTAACTTGACTTGATGTGCTGGACTTGACTTGGCATACTAAACTGGACTTAATGTTACTGACTTGGCTTAATGTTAATAAACTTGTAACCTACAGAAGGTTAGTAATAAAAATGGAAGTGATGTAGAAGTAGTCTATTGATAGGCTGAGGGCAAATAAGGCTTATAGATACAGATGTTAATAAGAGAGTAGTGTAAAGAGTATTCAATTGGAAGCAGTAACTGTACTACTGACCAATGAATTGGGAAGGATGGGTTGGAAACTTCCTAGTAGCAGTTCTACTAGTCTGAATTGCTTCACTGACAATTCCAGATATAAGGTATTACATTTACCTTAAAGGTAAGACACTGGAAAAACCCTTAAATTATGGTCCTTATATACTACTATGGAACCTGATTACATAAAGATGTCCCATCTAATATGAGTTATTATGTACAAGAATGAGTCCCATGTTTGTGACTAGTGTTAAATCCAAATGATTTATAAATATATAGAAAGGTAATAAGGAGTCATAAAATGAGTCATATAGACTTAAGTGGGTTCATAAAGAATCAAACTGAGTTGTAAGTAGTCACTTAAAATGATTCAGAGTAATTCATAAGACATAAAATGAGTCATAAGACATAAGAAGAGTTATAGAGTATAAAGGAGAATCATAAAGCATAGAAAAAAGTCATAAAAACATATAGAGGAATCATAAAGCATGGAAGAGAGTCATAGAGCAGTTATAGTATAGTAAATAGATTCATAAGCATAAGTTATAAGGGAAAGCATAAAGGGAAAGTATAGGGATATATAGTGGTATAAGTATAATTGATTCTGTAAGAATCAGTAATTATAAATAGAAATCAGGGCATAATCTAATCTTATCTGTCACATGATTTGGATGTACACATTTGAATTCCTGTAGAGACAGAATAATGTCTTTGTTCAAAACATTTTGAATATATAACAATGTCAACACAATCTATATAGAAAGTGCTAAGATCAATATGCAAACTATAAACTTATAAAAGAAAGAAAGAGGATAAGAGTATAGAGCAAATAGTATTGGCAGTATAAAATGACCAGCTAAAGACTACAGAATGTGGGTTACAACTACTACTATATATACTAAGAAACATGCTTATAAGGAGTTGCTAAGAATTATGGTAAAGGTGAATCAGAATATGCATACTAAGTATGTATTTAATAACTATGACTGTGTACTGTGGCTGTATACTATGATATATGTTACAAATGTATATATACTAAAAATAGATTAAGATAAAATATATATGACTATGGTATATTATCCTTATATATCAACATAAGTTGGCTTTGTTTGTATTTGTTGTCAAAATTATAGAAAATATTCTAGTAATTAGAAAAGAAAAGAAAAAAAATAATCAAAAAAAATAGTTTATGACAACTTACTGACTTTACTGAGACTGGCCAGTAAAGAGCCTGGGTTGGCTCTATACTTATGAAATATATTACAGTTTTTCTGGATTTTTAGTGCACTTAGGAGATTCAGAATGTGTCAATATGACTTAGGATATGTTTGCTACAATACTTTAGTGCTTAGGGTACTAAATTTGGCTCTAAAGCATCTATCTTGAACTTAGGGAGTATTTTTGGCATATCAGGAGATCTAATTGCTCAACTGGGCTGAAAAAATGCTGGATAGCATCTGACAGGTATAGGTATCAGTTACTGAGTATATAGATTATTATAGCTGCTTTTAAACTTAATTAGTTCTTTATTTAGTATATATTTCATCAGTTCCTTTATTTTGATTTTTAGATATATTAGCTAGTAGGTTTTAGCATTATTTGAGTAATACAGCTTCCCCCCTACTTTGTAGCATTGTCCCCTCTATACTCAATATTGCTCCAGTTGTCTATTTCCCCTCAAAATTCAATACAGAATAGTTTTATAGGATTTTCTATTAGAAAAAAAGACTCTTTACAAAATTCATATGCTTTTGTAATCTATGCATGTTATTGCTATCAATCTTTTTACAGCATCTAGTTCAGATTCACCACTTTCCATCAGTGCTTATTTTATAGCTTTAGGCACTCTCTTCATTGAGTTATCATGTTTGAAATTTAAGATCTCTTCTAGCTCCTTAAGTTAGTACTTACTTGAAGTTCTAAGAACTACTGGGTTTTGTTGCTCTTTACCAGTCTATTTTATTGATCTATCTGTCTTACAGTGTCTTTTCTACACTTTGGCTATCTGTTTTGTTATATATTCCTCTAGTTCTTTTGAAAGTTTAAATATTAAGTTTAAGTTATTAGAAATGAAGTGAAGCCTTTTTTTATATAAGTATTATTTGATTTTTCTAGGTATTTGGTTGGTTTATAGTTATTTTTATAGGTTTCTGTACATTAGACAGTATTTAGTTTGTCATTTGTAGAGCCCACTGCAAGGGGTTTCTTTATAATTGATTTCAACAATCTGTCTACCAATGAACTCTCACCTTCTCCCTCAAATTCATCATCTGCTGATATCTTTAGTGTACCTACACCATCTCCAATCCTCTTAAATTATGCTCTATATACTACTCATCAAAATCTTGTAATAGAAAGTGAATACTTCTCCAATAATCTTACTTTAGCACTTGAACTTCTTGAAATCTATCAGTTAGATATTCCATCCTTTAGTTCCTCTATTCCATATTTTCATCCCTCAAGTTTATATTCTGAAATGGCAGATTTAAACACTGGTAAAATAATGTCTGCTCATGGTACTCAAGGTGCTCCTATCTTTAATGCCAGTAATCCTAAAGAACTTAATATATTTTTCACTGATATTGACTATCTTTTTGAGACTGTGCTATTCTGGATAATATAACAAAGAAAGGTCATACTATATGTTATCTAGATACAAGAAATGCCAGACTTATGAAAAATCTCAAGCAATACAAAGCTACAGATTATACAGGTACTTGGGATTTATTCAAAACAGCTATTTATGCTCTTTATCCTGGTTCTGAGGAAGATACTCTTTATTCTATAGCTGATATACTGAAATTAATTCAGAAAACTTGTAGAACTGCTGCTATCCAGTCTTTATCAGATTTAGAAGTCTTTTACAGGCAATTTTTGGACATCAGTTCACAGTTGATTAATCTTAATAATATTTCAGAGCTGGAACAAAGTATATTTTTTAGGAATGCTTTTTACCCAATTCTATGAAATGCTATTAAGATTCAATTACATTTTAAGTTTTCAAATCATCCAGCTTATTTAAATTATTCTATACAATATATCTATGCTGCAGTCTTTTGAGTATACTCACTCTTCTGTAAATGACTGGCAAAATTTAAATAATCAACAGATCCAGAGTCTTGAAGCTGAACTTTATACACTTAAGTAGAGAAAATAGTAAGTTGAATCAGATATTCATATTCATGCTCAGAGAGCTCAGAAAGCAGCTTCTGAAAAAGATACTGCTCAGTCTATATCTACCCCTCCAATTACAGCTCAATCAGCTAAAGAGAAAGGAAAAGTAACTTCTCCTGTTGCTCCTTCTACTGTCAAAGAGACTTCTGCATCAGTTCATACAGTTCCAGAGTCTAACTTTTCCTATAATAGTCCAGAAAATCCATTTTCTAAGGCAGAAGATGCAGCTTATGCTTCTCCTCAAGCTCAAAATGTTGGTGCAGTTCCTTTAGTTAACAAAAAACATAAGCCTGCCTATTGTACTACTGCTCCCATTTATAATGAGAAAGTTGTCATTAAGATTTATGACAGGGCTATATCTTTAAAGATCATTATATCCTATATTGAATTGCTTTCTATAGCTTCAGAAGTAAGAAGTGCTGTCAATGAAGCTACTAAGAATAAATGTATTCCTAATGTTCCAGTTTTTTCAAAAAAAAATTCTAATTATACTGTTTTAAGTCAAGAATTCAAATCTGCTAAACAAGCCTTACTATTTATGGAAGAAGTAATTGATATTGAATCCCCTCAGATTATATCTATTTATGCAATTTGATCCACTTTAATTCCACCTGCTGGTTCTATTATTTCTCAAGATCCTGTTGAAATTTATCATCAGTCATTTCCATCAGATTCAAAAATAGAATGTTTAGTTATAGCCAGGAAATCTGCTGCACTTTGTTCTATTGTTCCTAATATGGATAATCAGATGAAAGTTAAATATATACTTGATCCAGATTCTCAAATCATTGCTATGTCCTCTGAACTCTGTAATACACTAGCTTTGGTTTATGACTCTACTGTCATTCTCAATATAAAGTCAGCTAATAGTTCTGTAGATGCCTTTCTGGGATTAATTAGGAATCTGTCTTTTAAACTTGGTAATTTGATGGTTTATCTTCAAGTACATATCCTTCACAGTCCATCTTATAATATTTTGCTTGGTTATCTTTTTGATGTTCTTACAACTAGCAGTATCCAGAATTTTGCAAATAAAAATTAATATATTATCATACATGATCCAAACTCTGGTGCTGTTATCACTATTCCAACTATTCCTCATAGTACCATGTATTATTGCAAAACAGATAATTTGGATTTTTGCAACTCAATGATTTGATCTCTAACCAAGGAGAAGTTGCTCTACTATGTCAATTACTCCAGATGATATAGATTCCCTCATAGTTAAATCTTATGCTCCTTTTCTTTCATTTCCATCTCAATCTCAAGTTTCTCTTACTTATTTATCTGTCTATGATGCCTATGCTTTTCCCTCACTAAACTTTAACTCTTTACAGAAATCATTTTTAGTAATACTGTCTTAATCTTTAGTTTTAGATTCAGCTCTCTATATTTCTAGTTCAAGGTTTTCCTCTTCTGCTATAGATTCTCCCTATAGTATTTATAAGTATAAACCTATTGTTGAGAAAGTCTATTTGATTGTAACTGAAAGTCCCTCTCAATTTTGGATTATTTGCAATATTATTGGCAATCAACATACTGGTATGCCTATTTTAAATCCCAATCCACTTTTACTTCTACTAGTTGTTATATAACAGAATGTTGAGATATTATTGATCATTTCTATATCCTGAGATATTCTGCATCCAGCTGAAAGAGTATTTTTACATAATCTTATATGTTTATATCAAGATGGCTTTATTTGAACTAACTCTAAATATGGTCATTTTCTTGAGATATTTCCCACCAGTTATTATTCCCACCATTCCTCATACTCTATGGATTTATAGAAATCATCCTATCCCCAAAAGGTATTTATGATGAAGTTTGCTGCATTATTCATTCTAAGATAGCTGTTAGTATATATAAACCATCAAATTCTTCTTATTATTCTCATTGGTTTTGTATAGTTAAAAAAAATGGGACTAGTCTTAATTGTTCATAGTCTTAAGCCTTTAAATGCTATCATCATTCAACATTATGGAGTTTCAGCATTTACTGATCAAATTGCTGAACAGTTTGCAGCTAGGGCATGTGGTGGAGTTCTGAATTTATTGTTGGCTATAATGAATGTAGTTTAGCTGAATCCTTAAGAAATACTACTACCTTTTAGACTTCCTATGGTCATATGTATTTCACAACTCTATCTATGGGTTGGTCTAACTTAATGCCTACTTTTCATAATAATGTTACCTATATTTTGCAGCTTAAAGTTCCTGAGTATACTATCCCTTATATTAATGATATTCCAATTCATGGTTCTGCTACTACTTATTCTCTTATAGATAGCTTATCTGAGACAATTCCTAAAAATTTATAAATCCATTATTTTATTTGGGAGCATTTCAAAATAGTGGATTACATTATTCAGCACATGAAATATTGTGATGGTATATTTTCTGGCCCTAAAGCTTTGATTTTTATCATTGATTTCACTATAGTTGATTATTATTGCACTCCTGCTGGTTATATTCCTGAAGAATTTATTATATCCAAAGTTCTTAACTAAGGATCTTATAAAGATGTTTCAAATATCTGTGTTTTTTTAGGTACTGTAGATATTGCTTGGATTTTTATTTGGAATTTTATAAAGCATGCCTATACTCTAATTTACTTAACTAAGAAAGCTATCTCATTTGAATTTAGACCTGCTTAGATTGAAAGTTAAGAAGATTTAAAGAAAGTACTTACTAATTTGCCAGCCCTTTATTTAATTGACTATAACTCCTTAGCTAGTATTATTCTTGTAGTGGATACTTCACCAATTGCTATAGGATTTTTACTCTGTCAATATAATTCCAATAAGCCAAATATTTATTACTATGCTTGTTTTGGCAGTATTATATTTAATAAATATGAAGCTAGATTCTCTCAGTCAAAACTGGAACTCTATAGTTTATTCAGAGCATTAAGGAATTTTAAGATCCATTTGGTTGGAGTCAGAAATCTTATTGTTGAAGTTGATGCCAGTTATATTAAAGAAATACTCTTGAAATTTAATCTAAAACTAAGTGCTAGTATTAACCATTGGATTATTGCAATTTTAACCTTTCAGTTCATCCTTAAGTATGTTCCAGGGATGTTACATGGTTTAAATGGTTTTTCTAGGCATTCTGTTCAGCCAGATGATAAACTTGAGCCTAAAGATAACTTTGATGATTAGATAAATCATTTCTATGGATTTATGCATATTATTAATTCTTCTGGCCTTCCTGCTGCCTCAGATCTTAGTAAAGTTTCTGTCTTAGCTGCTACAATTGAGAATATATTTTTGCATGAGTTAAATAATCCAACTGTTGCTTTATTGCCAAAGGATTTTATCTATAAGAATATTCTAAAAAACTCAGCTGCTAGAGCTGCAGATATTCAATTAGAAGTTGTTCAGAACTAGCATGAGACACTCCTTTATCCAGATGGCTATTCAGATAAACAATATAAATCTTTACTTTGTTATTGTTTTCAATTCTTTATTACAGCTGGGAAACTCTGAAAAAAGGATCCACAAGGTAAATATATAGTTATTCCTCCTCTATCATATTATCTTACTATTTTAATTTCAGCACATGATAATCTTGGCCATAAAGGTTTTTTTACAATTTGAAGTTTCATTTGTGAACATTTCTGATGGCCATACATGGGTTTTGATATTGCTTGATTTCTTCATATCTGTTATCTCTGTCAAATTAGACAAACTAAATGCATTCTTCTCCCTCCTATAGTTGCTATTCCCACTCTTTTATTTTCAAAGATTTATATAGATACAATGTTTATGCCAGCTTCAGAAGAATTCAAATATATTATTTAAGATCACTATTTCCTTACTCATTATATTGAATATTCTATGCTACAAGTTGAAACTGCTCAGACTTTTAAAGAATGGATTTTTTATAATATTATCTATCACTGAGGTTCTCTAGTTGGAATTATTACTAATAATGGCAATACCTTCCTTAAAGCTATGGCTCATTTCTCCAAGAAATATTATATTAATCACATTCATATTTCAGGCTACAATTCCTTTACAAATGGTTTGGTAAAATGTTCTCACTTCAATATAAGAGAAGCTCTTTTTAAAACAGCAGATAGTGAGCAGTCTAAATGGTCAACTATATATTATTTAGTTTTCTAGATAGATTGTATTTCAATTTGTTAAAAAATAGGCTGTTCTTCTTATTTTGAAATTACTAATATACATCTATTACTTCCCCTTAATATAGCAAAAGCTACCTACCTTCTTCCACCATCAGAATCTGTCCTCTCTACCATAGATTATATTGCTCATTGTACTATTACACTTCAGCAACATCAAACTTACTTATCACAGCTTTATTTAGATGTTTTTGTAGCTCAACTCAAAAATGCTCATCAATTTGAAAAGGATCACTTTAATACTATTAAAGACTTCAATTGTATCAAAGGTGATCTTATTCTAATTAGAAATACTGCTATTAAGAAGGCTTTTAACTATAAAATATATCCTTATTATTTGGGACCAGTAATTGTACTATACTGTAATAAAGGAGGAGCCTATATCATCTGTGAGTTAAATAGCTTAGTATTTGATTGTTTTGTTGCTACTTTTAGCGTTATTCCATACTTTGCTCACAAATCAATTTCCCTGCCTTTTCTCAATAAACTGATTAATATCTCTACTAATTACCTTTATAAACTGGAAATTTCTGAACTTTCTGATCCTAAAGAAGAAAATAGTATCTCTGTTAGTAAAACTGTCAAAAAAAAAGAATAAAACAATGATAATAAAATAAAGCAATTTTTTTTTTCTCTTGTATTTATATTAATCTCTCAAATTTTCTCTGTACTGCTTCAAGCAAATTATGCTTTATTTTTTTTTCATCTTTAGTTATTCTTTTATTTAACTTTTTAGTTATGCATTCAGATTCATATAGCTTTCCTAGGCTTTCACCAAGTCATATACTATATTTTATCAATATTCAAACATTTTACTCATATCTAAAAAAAGTAACTGTGATTATCTAAGTCTCATACATGTATGATATTGAAAGAATGGTTGCAGTTTACAAGGTGCACAGTGGTTGTACAAAGCTCTAGTTTCTCAGATACACTAATAGTTATCTTGAATATCTGTAGTTAAAGTTTGATAGCATTAGATTGTATTCTGTATATTGTAGATGCCATTTTATATCAGTAAGGAAGGCAAATGCAAATTATATCATATAGTTACTTTTTTTTAGGCAAGAATATCTATTCTTTATTTGCTCTTCTTATCTTTCTACAGTTTACTAGATTAGTATCTTATTTAGCAATAACTATTACCTCTTTATTCTCCCTATCTCTGCCCTCCTTTTCATTATCCTCAAGCATATTATTATCCTCCTGCTTAATTTCTTCCTGAAGTTAAAGGATCTATATCTTAGCTTATAATAAAATTGCCCCAAAGAAATAGGCTACATGCTTGTAGTCTAGCAGTTCTACAAAAGTAATATTTAAAAGTATTTCTTTCTAGATAGCCTTTACCTTAGGTTTAGTTATAAAAGTCTGGATAATCAAATAATCTATAGTGTTCCTCAAGAAGTTCAACTAGGTTTATCTATAGCCAACTTTAATACATGAATGCTGGAGATGTTGTTTAGCTGCCCTAAGTATAATCTAAATGATTATATCAACTATTAGTCTATGCCACAGAGATTTATATATCATATGATCATACAAGATATTCACTTGAATCTTCTCTTTAAACAAGTCAAGTAAGTATTGAATTACAATATTACAAAATTGGATTTTAGCATGTATAGCCTGTAAAAATAGATAGTTGTGCTTAGCTATTATACTAGGTGTTTCTTAAGAATATCTGGGTACTTGTAGTAATTTTACTGGTATATATATAAGCTTCTAATCCCCTTGATAACTATATCAAAAAAGATTATCAATTAAGATATATAAATAATTTGGCATCTGTCACTTAAAGCCAAGAATACTGGATTTCTTCTTAGCTGTGTTAGTTATAAATTTTGGATCAAAACTTTAATTTCAAATCCAAAACACTTTGCTTCTATTAGATATTTTGATAAGTTGCCAGCACACTAAGTCTAGACCATTTTAGAGGCTTAAATCTATCCTGAAATTTATAGAAATAACTATTTAAGTGATTATTTAACAGAAAGCTATAAGCTAGTGGACAAATTCTATAAAGATTAATAGAATGCACCACTATTATGCACTTGCTCATCACACCTCAGAAACCAATACTCATTTGAAACTGCTTCACCACTACTTGGCATATTATATTGCCTTATACTCTTATTATACCTACTTATATTGTTCTTTTTATCTTTGTTGATATTATCTATATTAGTTATTTATAATCTTAATAAATCCATTGACTATTGAGTTATGCTGATTATATAGATTATAGTCTTTTGATTAGTCTTTTTATTGTAATATTTCCTATATTGACCATCTGTTTTTTGTGGTTTTTTGATTAATCTATTGAATATTGATTTTTATATGTACTATATAAGTGTATAATAATTTTTTACTCAGTTTATTAATTATATTAAGTTCTATTTGACTATTTAAGTTCCTTATAGTATTTTGATTAATCTATTAGTTGTATTGCTTCTTATACTGATATTTTAAGCTAGTTATAGTTTATTGACTATATGATTTATATTGGCTATGTAAATTATAGTATTATGGCAGTTGGTGAAGGAGTGATGAAACATTTCAATATAAACATATAGGGTGGCTCCTAAAGCAGATTCAGAGTAGTTGACTGAGGAAGATAATGAAAGTGGTTTGAAGATATTATAGCAAAGGGAAGAGATATCAATTTTATTAGGTTCCTCTTCAAAGCTTAATACAGATAACATTGATTCAACATAAGAGCTAAAAAATAAAGGTGGATGGCAGGAGTAGATGGTAATAATTTCTTCAATAGACTGGATGAGGTTCAGTTCAGCAGAATTGTCTGAAAAGTAGGTTTGAAGAAATAATAGGCAGACTAAGTATTGCTGGCAGACATAGTAGTTAAGAAAAAATGTGTAGTGATATTGCTGGTGGTTGGTGAGCAACTTGAATTTATATAGTACAGAAATTTCCAATGACTGCATCTAAACTAAATAATTTATTTTCCTGAATTTCTTGTTATAGTTATCATTCTGATCCTGTAAATTCAGAATTGTCAGATTGGCTAATGCTTGTTTTATCCTCAAGGTTACTTTCAATATCATTCTCTTTCATAAATCAATGTTGACAAGTGATATATAATAATAGTCTGAATGCTGCAATGCATTGTGCTATAACTATTCTATCTAATTCCTTTAAAATATATGCTCTTTCTTTATTCTTTTTTTCTATCTTATATGGTCCAAGGTAGTGAGGCTTAGTTTTACAATTATATTTCAGTTCAATTTGTGTATTTCTAATCAGTACCAGTTCTCCTTTTTCATGTCCTTCTTTAGTTTCTTGTAAAATTAGTTTTCAAACTATATTTGAAATCAAATTTTAACTTTTTTAGTGTTGCAGAGGTTTTCTGAATATCTGATTTATGTTTGGCTAATTGTTGAATGCATAAGGCTAGTAGCTCTATGGTTATCATTTCTGATCTGAATTCTTCAATTAAAAATGTTGCCTCTGTTAAATCTATTGGAAGAAGTGGATCTATAGAATGCAGTAGTTGATAAGGTGAATATCCTATGATTCTGCTGATAGTAATGCAATGTACAAATAGTACTTCAGATAGTTTGGTTAGCCATTGAGCAATGTTGCCATTATATAACTTAACAATTGCTTCTTTTAATTTATAATGACCATGTTCAACTACTCCATTGGCATGCTTATTGTAAGGTGATATTGTTACTTGTGGAAGTCCTATTCAAAATAGAAGTTTCTCAAATACTTCTTTAACCTCTAATCCATTATCTGTAATAATCCTATTTGGTACTGTTAAAGTTGAATGTGCTTAGGAGTGAGTAGACACTCAGGATCTTAGTCTGGAGTCCAGAAGTGAGTAACTAATATATATTGAAGTAGTGAAACTTACCTGAAGTCCAGAAGTGAGTAACTGGAGACTCACTCCTAGAACTCCAGGTTTATATACAACTATGATAAAGATTCTGACAGATGTCAGGATAAGAGATCAGTAGTCTAAAAATAGAATCAAATCTAATAATAGATCTGATGTCATGTGATATAATCTAAATATAGTACAGAGCTAAAAATAGAAATAGTAATAGAAGATATACAGAGCATTTTTAACAGGTACTCCATAGTGACAATATATATGTGTTCAGAAAAACTCAGCTAAATTTTTCAAATTAGCCAGTTATAAGGCTTTAGTTTCATAAGTTCCTGATAAATCATCTTGAGAAGCAACAATAAAACCATATCTATAAGCTGGCAGCATATTTATAACATCAATCAGTTGTTAAAAATGGTCTCTATGTCTTCTATTATTTCTATTTTAGCTCTGTACTATATTTAGATTTCATCACATGACATCACATCTATTATTAGCTCTGATTCTATTTTTAGACTACTGATCTCTTATCCTGACACCTGTCAGGATCCTTATCATAGTTGTATATAAACCTGGAGTTTTAGGAGTGAGTCCCCAGTTACTCACTTCTGGACTCCAGGTAAGTTTCACTACTTAAATATATATTAGTTACTCACTTCTGGACTCCAGACTAAGATCCTGAGTGCATACTCACTCCTAAGTGCGTCCAACTTTAATAACAATTCATTTATCTGATCCCAGTAATCCCAACACTCCATTGCAGCTTGATGCTGACTTTGATTGGAATGCAAACACTGGTGCCACATCCCATATGACTCCTCATTGTCATTGGCTCACTAATTATGTCAAATAATGCATTCCTATTAGGTTAGCTGATCATACAGTCATATACTCTGCTGGAGTTGGCAATGTGGTATTTCAGCTCATTGTCAGAGGAAAACAAGTTTGATGCATTGAATTAACTTGTGTGCTTTATATTCCTCAACTTCAGAGTAATTTGCTCTCCTGCCTCTATCTTACTTGTAACAAGAGCTTCCAAATTCATATTGGAGCTCAATATATGAATTTTAGATGAAATGGTGATTCTGCTATTATATTTTCAGCTTCAATCAACTCTTCCAATACAGCATTTTTGGATGGAGTTATATAAGCTGGTATAGAGTTTGCACATGCAGCCTTTAGTCTTGATCTCAATCTCAGATATTGTTGTTTTGCACACCACAGCTATACAGATGTCAAGAAGATGATTAAAGAGAAACTAATCACTGGTCTTAAGCTCACATCACAGGCCAAGCCAGATCCTATTTGAACCTTGTCTTTCAGGCAAGAGGCATGCAAACCCCTTCCCATCCTCTGATTCACATTCACTGATTCCACTTGAGCTTATTCACTCTGACCTTCATGGTCTTCTTCCAACAAAATCGCATTCTGGATATTCCTACTGGATAACTTTCATTGATGATTGTACCAGATTCAGATTTGCAATGTTATTGAAGAAGAAGAGTGATGCTTTTGATGCATTCAAGCATTTCAAGTGTTATACAGAGAATCAGCTGAATGCAAAGATTAAATCATTTCAGGATGATAAAGGTGGTGAATATATGTCAAATGCGTTCATTAATTCACAGATAACTGTGGCATAGTCCGTAGACACTCTACTTACAACCACCCTCAACAGAATGGACATGCAGAATGAGCAAATCACACCATGTCAGATGACTGTACTGCTTGTTAAAGTTGGATGCACTTAGGAGTGAGTATGCACTTAGGATCTTAGTCTGGAGTCCTGAAGTGAGTAACTAATATATATTGAAGTAGTAAAACTTACCTGGAGTCCAGAAGTGAGTAACTGGGGACTCACTCATAAAACTCCAGGTTTATATACAACTATGATAAAGATCCTGACAGGATAAGAGATCAGTAGTCTAAAAATAGAATCAGATCTAATAATAGATATGATGTCATGTGATGAAATCTAAATATAGTATAGAGCTAAAAATAGAAATAGTAATAGAAGATATAGAGACCATTTTTAATACTCCCCCCTGTTCTGGCATGTCTTCTAACTTGAAAGACCCATCATCTTGCAGTGGAATTGCACTCTAGCAATAGCAAGGGGTTTAGTGAATATATCTGCAACTTGCTCTGCAGTAGGAATGAAGGATGGGAACAGAACTTTCTCTTCAACAGCATCTCTAAGCCAGTGAAATCAGAAATCAAGGTGTTTCATCTGACCATGATGCTCTGGATTCTTTGAAACACTGATAGCAGACTGATTGTCAATGTGAAGGGTGGATGGGTGAGGTACTGGAAATTCAAACTCCAGTAGAATATTCTGCATCCATTTGATCTCTTTTGCAGCTTCAACAGCAGAAATATACTCTGCCTCAGTGGTAGATAGAGTTACAACTGTTTGTAACTTGCTAGACCATCCAATGGTGCCTCCACCAATAGTAGTGACATATCCAGCAGTGGACCGTCCAGTATCCTTGCAATCTCCATGTGCTGCATCACAATATGTAGTGAACAGCTCAGTTCCAGGTAGGTGCTTGTACTCCAACTTATAGTTGAGAGTCACCTTCAAATAGCGCTGCAGAGATCCAATGGCACTGATATATGGAATATTGGCCATCTCTGCTATTTCCTCAGGTGTCTTTGCACTCATATCTTTAGAGAGAGCTGCTCCAGGATTCATGGGAGTGAGTACAGGCTTTGAATCACTCATACCATATCTTTCCAGTATGTCAAGTATGTACTGACGCTGGTTGAGTGAGATTAGGTGATTTTTGCAATCACTGGCAATCTCAACACCAAGTAGAAACTTGGTATCTCCCAAATCCCTAAGTTTGAAATGGCTGGCCAATGCCTTCACAGTTTGATCAATAGCTGCAGTGGATGTGGAAGCAAGAGTAATATCATCAATATAAATAAATGGGGACAATAATGCGAACTTCATCTTTGATATAGATATAGATAGATCTATCAGATTGAAGATAAGTGAAACCCATGGAAGAGAGCACAGTGTGTAGCTTCAAATTCCATTGACAAGCTGCTTGCTTAAGGCTATATAGCAACTTTTTCAGCCTATAGACCATATTTGGTCCACTCTTGTGAAATCCTTCTGCTTGCTACATATAAACCTCCTCATCCAAGTCCCCATTGGGGAAAGCAGAGGTAATGTCTACAGAGCGCAGTTCAAGGTCTTTGA
>JASFCX010000178.1:0-17875 GCA_036937015.1 Crucibulum parvulum | reverse complement strand
TCCTTCTTCTTTTGTTAATATCAAGATTAATTAGGGCCTGGTTGAAACAGGATATCAGTGTGTGTATTCTTCTTGATGTCACAGTTACCGAACCTTTCTAAACATCACTTTCAGCACGTACACAACCGAAATTCTCCTGGTTAAATCTTGCTAATATATCGATATTTAGAGCGGAGATGGCGGCTTATATGCTGAGCGTGGGTTATACAAGCAATCTGTTTGGATAAAAGCTCATACTTCTACGTATCTCAGTACTGCAGAACCGTGCCTTCCAGCAGGTCACTCCTGGTACTACGCGTAGTAAATTATTTATCCGCAGATTGTTGACATATATACTTCACTCTCAGGAACTGCGGCTGCTCTCAATGCTTGGCAGGCCATAAACTCGAACATCACAGTTATTAAAGAAACAACTCCGGTGTCGACCGCACTCCCTAATGCACTTCAATTAACCGTTCCCAGTACAAATACAGGTCGAGTCGGTTTTTCAAACTCAGGATTTTTTGGTATTCCCACCCCAAGCTTATTGATGGATCAACATACTAATATAAAGTAACATAGGAATCAAGGTTACAGAAGGCGCAACATACACCGCTTCTTTCTTCTACAGTTTCCCAGCCAGTTCTAGCTTCAGTGGAAATGCTACGATTGGATTAGAGACTGCGTCTGGTCAAGTTGTAGGATCAACCACTACCGTGCTCTCCGGGAGTAACACTGGATGGACCCAAGTCAACGTGACTTTCCAACCGGAGATCACACCGATCGACACTAACAACCTATTTACTATTACCCTCGACGGAGCCGAGGCTTCAGGACAAGTGATTAATTTTGCCTTGCTTTCGCTATTTCCGCCTACTTTTAAGAACAGACCTAACGGTATGCGGGTCGACATTGCGACAGTGAGTTTTAGCTGCATCCACAAAGTGCTTTTAACGAATAATCGGAATATGCGCAGGCTCTAGCGGAGATGGCCCCGACCTTCTTCCGGCTCCCAGGAGGAAATAACCTTGAAGGTGAAACGATCGCAACGAGATGGCAATGGAATGCGACGGTAAGCTCATATTGTTGTCAGCGTCATTGTCTGCATAAATACAACCTTTTCTAGGTTGGGCCTCTCGTCGACAGGCCTGGACGTGTGGGCGACTGGTCATATGTGAATACCGAGTAGGCATTTCTACTGGGATCAACACTATTTCTTAATAACATGTCTAATTTTCAGTGGCTTGGGCCTTTTAGAGTATCTTAACTGGTGTGAAGACTTGAATATGCAGCCCATTTTGGCTGTTTGGGGTGGTATGTGCTGAATTCTCTAAGTCGTGTTAGATGAAGTATAACTTGCCCATGAACACAGGATTTTCCCTTGATAAAACAAGCGTCGCGGAAGGACAGCTAGAAAGATACATTCAACAAGCCATCGATCAAGTAACCCTCTTGGTGGTTAAAGTATCCCGACTTGCGCTTACCTTGGTTCTGCATGTAGATAAATTTTGTAATTGGGGATCCGGTCACAAATGAACAAGGTATGCAGGACGTAATGATCTTAATAATCTCAGCTGCTAATATATTTGAATGTGTGAAGGGGCACTTCGAGCATCTCTTGGACATCCGGAACCATTCGCATTGACATACGTAGAAATTGGAAATGAGGTATGATACTTACAGCATGATATCCCAATAGCGCCCCTCGATATTAATGGTGTTGTCAAATTGTAGGATTTTATTGGCTCATCAACGTATGTATCCTGAAGTTAACTACACATATGTGTTCCATAATTAATCCGAATTAATGTACAGATACACCTATAGATGGAAAGATTTCGCTACAGCTTTGAAAGCGGAATTCCCAGACTTGCGTATGTCGAAAGCACCCGCCTATGAATTACACGGTATGCTGACGTATTGCTTGAAGACTTCATTGCTACAACGCGACCTTTCAATCCTATCCTGTCGCCCAACCCAACCGAATATGATGTTCACGTTTATCAGACCCCAAGTAGGTATATCCATGCAATCTGAACCTTTCTACTTCAGCTAACCTCTTCTTGACTGGTAGCCTGGTTCCGCCAAAACTCTTTCATTTATGATGGATTTCAACGAAACGGGACCAGATATTTCGAGGTACTTATACAGACCACCAGGAGATCACTTACCTCAACCGTGGCTAATACAGGGCGAATACGCTGCCATTTCGACAAACTCAAGCAATCTATTTGGTACTCCCGCAACCGGCCGTCTTACATTCCCTACGATGCAAAGTATGTTATCTACTGCAATAGCTAGCGCATAATATTCGGAGTTAATCTCCTAATGTCATATTTAGGTGCCGCTGGAGAGGCCGCTTTTATGACTGGGCTTGAAAGAAATAGCGATATCGTGTAGGCTTCCAATTGTATAGGACTACAGGCCATCTACTGATTTGTTTCATATGTCCATTAGCTTTGCAGCATCGTATGCACCTCTTCTCGGTGTACGTCTTTCATTTATGCTCCATTATTTAATCAAATTGACCGTAGTCGAATCATAATAGCACGCATCCAACAACCAATGGGTATGCTCTTTGAACGACTGTACCAAATCAAATTTGTTAATTCCAATGCCACTAGACACCAAACCTGATATCATTTGAGTGAGTTACAAATGCTCTCGGAGAATGCATTCCACTGATTTGCTGTTTATTTTAGTGCAGGTTTTGTTTACAATTCCACAAGCTACTATGTTCAGAAGGTACATTTTTCACTTTACTCTTCAAATTGAGGAGCCTGACAGGATGGGTAGATGTTTAGCGTAAATGCGGGAGATGAATATTTGCCAAGCACATTACCCACCCCTAGCGGCACTTTGTTCTGGAGCGTTGTTCGAAAGACATCTAGCGACGAAATAATAATCAAGGTTTATTCAATGGCCTTCTTTCAATAAAAAATTACTAAGATTCTTCTCCAGGTTTCAAACAGCGCTACGACTTCTGCGGTGTTGACATTTGTTCTTCCATTTGAAAATGTCGAGAACATAGGCTCGGTGGAAGTAATATCTGGTGCTGCGACCGCAAGCAACACGCCGACAACACCCGAATTGGTAACCCCAATCACTAGCTCAATTACTGTTGGGCAAACGTTTAATTATACTGCACCTGCAATGAGTGTTAGTGTGTTAATATTCATAGCGCAGTAGAAATTTGGCTTAGGCTTTAGCTTCGTTTACAAAATATCATTTTATCTATTCGAAGACAAATACGATTAATTTTGTGAATTGAACCCCCGTCGTTCTGCCTCTGAAATGACCCGCCATGTCAGTCTCGAGTTCAGATTGTGTGGTTGAAGAATCATACGATCAAGTCCGGCCCGTTCCAGGCTAAATTTAGTTGCTCATAGTCCAGACCGTAGCAGGGCACAGTACTTCGGAATCGCGCCACCGCAACTCGCCGAACAACCGCCATCTCCCTTCAATGTCGTGGACTCTTTGTCCTGGCACGCTCAGAAGAAACTTTCATTAGCAAAGAACCAGGATCCGGTTATAATATCACCATCACCGCTCTAGACATCCCCAAGGCCGCCGTTCCTTATCAGTCCTCCCTCCATTCACGCGCTCCCCCTTTGCTTAAGGCCGTCCAGGCTGATACCTTTTCTACGCCCATACATCCATCAAGAAGCGCGTGTGGCCCCTTCTGCGGTTTTGGTAGACCCATAAGACGGATTTGTGCTTGTAGCCCGTGCATTCCTGTTGCAAATTGATACACCCTCCATCTCGCGCGCCGTCATGTTGCTTCGAGCATCATCTACACCTATTCATTTACCTGACCGTGGCAGCTACCATTACCAACCAAGTCTCTTCCTGTCGTCGCCATGGACGGCAGCAAGCTCAAACTCCAACCCTTCAATGATTACCTAGATGGGCACCAGTCTCCTACTCAACTCCTACACGTACCCACTCCTCCGACTCTGTCCCTTCGCCCACGCACCCATCAATATGCCCGTCCCTATCATCTCCCCTACCCTCGCGTGTATTGTCTTCAGAACGCGTCGAAAGGCTCCATAAGTCGCCGTATTCGCCAAGAGTGCAGAAATTGGCGTAATTGAGCGTACAAGAAAGCAGGTCCTGTTAAGTAACCAGGAACCAGTCGCGAAGGATATGAGGAGGGGTCTCAAAGGGTATTAGAGAGACGAGTAACGAGGCTCACGATCCGCTTGTCCTGCTCAATACTCCTCCCCATTCTGCCCGCCATTTCTCTACCACTGTGGAGCTGTAGGCGATGATTGGCCACAAGAGCACGCTCAACGTGAGTCCTGTCCAACGCCACTTGTATGCGAGCTGACACTCTCGCAGTGCATAGATAACTACGGCGCCCTCATCGTTTTGTGGGTCAACACCCTCAAGGACGAAGTCGCCGATGGCTGTGGGCCCGTCGACGACTACGTCACTTGCGTCGCCAAGCATGCCTGGCCCACCCCAGCCTCCACTCAGGCCTCCGTCGAGCTGTCATCGTCCGCACGCGCGAGAAAGCCCACCGTCCAGTCAGCCATATCACTCGTCCCGATGACAGTGCGGCTGTACCTCAGAAATTAGAGAGATACTCAGTAGGCGTATTGGTGGGTTTGTGAGCCACATATTTGAGGATGAAGTGGTGGGGGATGATCGTCAGTGTGGCAAATTTCCCACCGGGTTTCCATCCTCGTTGTATGCTGCATAGCTTTAGGTCGGGTTCTTACGATCTCTTCTCTTGTATCCCTTCGAGCTTCATCCTAGCCAGTTGTATCAACGCACATCATGATTTAGCTATACATCCGTAGTGGTGGTATGCTGCAGCTTGCCTTGTCAACGTCGTCATGCACGACCCTCGTCTTGCCTGACCAGTACTAAAAGCATCTGCCTCGACAATACCTGAGTAGCGCATATTTCGTGTCGACGTCATTCGCCTACGAAGCGACTATGGTCTTTGTACGTTCTCTAACCGTCTTATCTTCCACATCAGCTGACGCGCGTACTAAATCCAGATGCAACTAAGTAACTTGTCTGTCAACTCCCTAATCTCAATGTCCACCAACTTTAGCGCATTCTCGTTACCCATCTACCTGCCCCATACAATGGCACTACAACACCTTCAAGCCATCGTTTTCCTGTGCTGTCATCTACGCTGTACGTTCAGGAATGAGGTTCACACTTGGACGATTTTCCACAGTATAGGGAACCATGCTGGCCGCTGTGATTGGATGCTAGTTCTGAATCCATACCCCGCGCACTCTCGTTCGCTCTGCGTTCGAGTCAGACACAGTTGAGAGTCGTCTTTGAGTCTCCTTGTACATTATCCCGTGTAGATTACTTTTACACGAGTTGACTTTGCATTTCAATTCCGTCTTCTTCTACTCTGATCGGCGTAAATTCGCGGGGTTATATATAGGTAAGCGCGCAGGCATGATCTCGGCTTCACGGAAACGGCCTCTTTGGGTCTGTTTCGACAGATTCACAGCCTCACTTCTACACAGCTTCGCTATCGTTTCTTATTATCCACCATCACCATGGCCAATACTCAGAACGCTACCGCACAGAATGCTACTACTCAGAATGCTACCGCTCAAGCTGGTGCTCCTCAGATTGTGAACAATACTATGCTTTATGCTGTCTTAAGCAGTAAGCGGGTTATATTTGACAAGTAAATGCTCGGAACGCTTATCGTTGAATTCAGCCATCGAGATCTTGAAACCACTGAATAAGGCTACTAACCTACTGGCTCCTGGCCCTGTCTTGGTAGTCACTGTGGATGATAATGTAGTTTATACCTCCAAGAAATTGAAAAAGAAGATTAACCTGGTCTTGGAAGTTAACCGAGAGATGTAAGTTATAATTTATTAGAAATACTTTGTATTTATGCCTATCCTTTCAACAGATGCTTCAAGACATCTTCAACCATCAAGATTGAGAGTATACGTCCAAGCAGGAACCTGGTAACTGGGAAACAGCATATTCTAGGAGTATATCAAGGAAAAATTCTAGATTTAATTGGCAAAGGTAAACTTTGACAGTTTTGATGGTCTATTTTAATTAAATTACCTGCAGATGTTAAATGTGATTTAAAAAATGGTACAGAAGTTGTAACTGGGCTTGCCCTTACATTTTTCTCCTCTTCTGTGGATGATATCATCAAGAAGATTGAGGCTTCAACTTCTGGTCTGGATCATAAACACATCAAGACTGTTTCTGGATTTGTTGATACTGGTTCTTCTTTGGCTGTTCCACTTGGACAAGCACTTGATGTCATTGCAAAACTTACTAAGAAGCTATCTAATGTATGTTGATTTTATATTTGGATAATACATTTATTCATTGATAATTCTGTAGGTACATCCAATTCTCAGTATCTCATGTTCTGTCTTATTATCTGTGTACCAGGTAAGCCAATTTTTTGAACATTGTATCCTTAGTCTATGTCATTAATTCTTTCTTCTAAGGTGGTCAAAGCACAAACTAAGCAAGATGAGAATGTTCAAAAATTGGTTGAAGCCTTAAAGGACATGTTGTTAGCTTGTCAAAATTGTTATAATCTTCCAGAATTTTCCAAGCCAGGCAATGCCATTGAAAAGATGGCTATTTTGACAGTTGAAATTGGAGTCCTCCTTGAAAACTATAATCATGCTTGCTTTTCAGGTTGGTATATTTATTTAATATTCATTAAAAGATCTTATCCTAACTATTATGTATAGCTAGAGCTTTGAAATTAGCTATTTCTCAAGAAATGCAGATTCAAGTTGATGAATTGTATACAAGAGTCCTTGAAACTAAGAAAGACTTTCAATTACAAATTATTATTGGGATTCGAGATACTGGTATGTAATTTGTTGATTTCCACCTCATCTCATTATATAACATTCTATGAAGTGGAAACAGAGAAACAAAGTAAGAAATCAAACATTCTAATCTATATTTCTTTAAAATTCTACTGTTCTCAGAACAACTCAGGAAAGATATCTATAAATGGCTTTCTGCACCAGACCCTTCAAAAAACTTTAATCAAGCTCGTGAAAAATATGTTTCTCATACAGGATCTTGGTTCCTTAATGGGGAAAAATATATAGAATGGAAACAGAAAGTGGACTCATTTTTATGGATATCTGGAAAACGTAGGTCACTATTACTAAACTAACAGTTTACACTCACATATTCTTGCCATTCAGCAGGTAGTGGAAAAACCATTTTAAGGTGAGAGCCTTGATTGATATATAAAAGTTAGTGCTAAAATATGATCTTAGCTCAACTATTATTCAAGATATTCAAGAATATTGTGCAAAACTCAAAACTTGTGCCAGTGCATACTTCTTTTTTGATGCTAGAAGTGGGCAAACTGAACTTCAAAGTTACAGAACATTCATTTGTTCCTTTATCAAACAACTTCTATCACAGATCAATTCACTACCAAACATAGTAACAAATTTATATGGTAATGGTGAAAAGCAACCATCTCTTCATGATCTTGAATCACTTCTGGATGAGTTAATGCTGCAATTTAAGCATGTCTACTTGGTTCTGGATGCACTTGATGAATGTGCTGAAAATGAAATAGAACAGCTTCTGATATGGATTGAATCATACTATCAAAACAAGAGAAGAAATTTACATTTCCTGGCTACTAGTCGAAGTTCACATGTGATAGAGCAATATCTGAAAAATATGGAGAATCTTGTCTTGGATAGCAATAATGACATTCAAGCATATTTGGAATGGGCTTTTCATCATAGTAAACAATTATCAGTCTTAAAATCTTGGGTTAAGGAAGAAATTAAAGATACACTTGCAAATAAAGCAAATGGAATGTAAGTTTTAAATTAGCCTATAGTTTGTGTTATCATACTAATTAGCACATATGTCAAGGTTTCAATGGGTTATATTGCAACTTAGTGAACTTCAGGAATGTCATACTCAAAATAGTGTGCACACACAGTTAAAAAAATTACCAAAAACACTTGAGGAAACATATGATCAGATTTTAATAAGAATTTCAAAAAGGAATGATGCAGGTGAAAATGCAATTGCAGCCCTGAAGTGGTTGGCATTTTCACTCAGACCATTATCTCTGAATGAGCTGGCTGAGGTAGTGGCCATAAGAATTGCACCAAAGGGATCTATGGGTCTTCAATCAGGCCAACAACTTCATAGCCCAGATTTATTACTTAAACTGCTGCCAGGCCTCATTGAAATTCAAATAAGTAGAAATGGAAAGCAAATTGTTCAGCTTGCACATTTATCTATAAAAGACTACCTGATTTCTGAAAATATTCAAAATGGAGCAGCAAAAGATTTTTATATTAATGAATCAATAGCTCATACATTTATAACACAGACCTCTTTGGTCTATATTCTTTACTCTGAGTGGTCAAAATGTGCCAATGAAGAGCTCTCTGGCTTTGCTCTAGCAGAGTATACAATTAAATGTTGGCCGAGCCATGCTGAGATTGCTCAAACTCATGGCAATGATGATAAACTATATCCATATATTGCTGATCTGTTAATATTCAAAAATGATGTTTTCAAAAAATGGAAAAAAGCCTATAATGGATACAATTTTTTTAGGGCAATAGGCAATCAACTATATTGTGCATCTTTATATGGGTTCAATAAGATAGTCAAAGAGCTTCTGTTATCACATATTGATGCTCCTACAGAAGTGGTTCCACAGCTGCCACCAAACAGGAACAATGAAGAGCCATTTCAGTCTGCTTCACATTTTGGTCATCAAGAAGTTGTTCAGATTTCTCTTGAGAGTGGTGCAGATATAAATACCCAGGGAGGAGAATATGGAAATGCCCTTCAAGCTGCAGCATATAATGGTCATCAAGCAATTATTCAGCTTCTTCTTGACAGTGGTGCAGATGTAAATGCCCAGGGAGGACAATATGGAAATTCCCTCCAAGCTGCAGCATACAATGGTCATCAAGCAATTATTCAGCTTCTTCTTGACAGTGGTGCAGATATAAATGCCCAGGGAGGACAATATGGAAATGCCCTCCAAGCAGCAGCATGTAATGGCCATCAAGCAATTATCCAGCTTCTTCTTGACAGTAGTGCAAATATAACTGTCCAGGGAGGATTTTATGGAAGTGCCCTCCAAGCTGCAGCATATAATGGTCATCAAGCAATTATTCAGCTTCTTCTTGACAGTGATGCAGATATAAATGCTCAGGGAGGATACTTTGGAAATAGCCTCCAAGCTGCAGCATATAATGGTCATCAAGCAATTATTCAGCTTCTTCTTGACAGTGGTGCAGATATAAATGCACAGGGAGGAGAATATGGAAATTCCCTCCAAGCTGCAGCATATAATGGTCATCAAACAATTATTCAGCTTCTTCTTGACAGTGGTGCAGATATAAATGCCCAGGGAGGAGAATATGGAAATGCCCTCCAAGCTGCAGCATATAATGATCATCAAACAATTATTCAGCTTCTTCTTGGTAGTGGTGCAGATATAAATGCCCAGGGAGGATACTATGGAAATGCCCTCCAAGCTGCAGTATATAATGATCATCAAGCAATTATTCAGCTTCTTCTTGACAGTGGTGCAGATATGAATGCCCAGGGAGGACAATATGGAAATGCCCTCCAAGCTGCAGCATATAATGGTCATCAAGCAATTATCCAGCTTCTTGTTGACAGTGGTGCAGATATAAATGCCCAGGGAAAACCATATGGAAATGCCCTCCAAGCTGCAGTATTTAATGGACATCAAGCAATTATTCAGCTTCTTCTTGACAGTGGTGCAGATATAAATGCCCGGGGAAAACCATATGGAAATGCCCTCCAAGCTGCAGTATGTAATAGTCATCAAGCAATTATTCAGCTTCTTCTTGACAGTGGTGCAGATATAAATGCACAGGGAGGAGAATATGGGAATGCCCTCCAAGCTGCAGCATTTAATGGCCATCAAGCAATTATTCAGCTTCTTCTTGACAGTGGTGCAGATATAAATGCCCAAGGTAGTGACCTTGGAAATGCCCTCCAAATTGCAGCAAGTAATGGCAATCAAGCAATTATTCAGCTTCTTCTTGACAGTGGTGCAGATATAAATGCTCAGGGAGGATTTTATGGAAATGCCTTCCAAGCTGCAGCATGTAGAGGCCACCCAGCAATTGTTCTCTTTCTTTTTGATCATGGTGCAGATCCAGATCCCAATGCAGTAGTCTGGAGAAATAGGTCTATACTTTCAATAGTTCAGAAGAAGCTGAGAGATTCCCAGCAGATACTTATGAAAAGTAAAGATGAGTGGGAAATTCAATACTATTCAGAAAAACTCTCAAAATATGAAGAAATTATCAAACTTTTATTGCAATGTGGGGCCATTGGAGTCAATGAGGACTGGTCTGATTTCTTATCTGGTGTTGATGAATTGTTTGAAACAATGGGATAAATGTCTATCATTTTTTAATTCTTTCTTACAGAATAATGTATTGTTTGTAACATGCAAAGTTATTGTTAGAACTGACACTGAAGAGAGTATCAGCAAAGTATGGAAAAGAGATCAAAGAGATATCTGTGAGTGGTGTTATCCAGTAATACAGAAGGATCCACTATGATGTTCATTGACAAAAGTTGTCCCTCTGCACACAGGATTGCACCAAAGGAGTCTATGGGCCTTCATCAAGGCCAACAACTTCATAGCCCAGGTTTGTTGCTTAAACTGCTACCAGGTCTCATTGAAATTAAAATTGATGAAAATGGAAAGCAAATTGTTCAACTTGCACATTTATCTATAAAAGACTACTTAATTTCTGAAAATATTCAACATGGAGCAGCAAAAGATTTTTATATTAATGAATCAATAGCTCATACATTTATAACACAGACCCCATTGGTCTATATTCTGTACTCTGAGTGGTCAAAAAGCACTAATGAAGAGCTTTCTGGCTTTGTTCTAGCAGAGTATACAATTGAATTTTGGCTACACCATGCCAAGGTTGCTCAAAATTATGGCAATGATGATAAACTATATCCATATATTGCTGATCTGTTAATATTCAAAAATGATGCTTTCACCAAATGGCAAAGAGCCTATAATAGACATAGGAATTTTGAGATTATGGGTGGTCAACTATATTGTGCATCTTTATATGGATTCAATAAGATAGTTGAACAACTTTTGTCATCACACATTGATGCTCCTACAAAAGTGGTTCCACAGCTACCACCAAACAGGCACAATAAAGATCCATTTCAGTCTGCTTCACATGTTGGTCATCAAGAAGTTGTTCAGCTTCCTCTTGAGAGTGGTGGAGATATAAATGCCAAGGGAGGACACTATGGAAATTCCCTCCAAGCTGCAGCATATAATGGTCATCAAGCAATTATTCAGCTTCTTGTTTACAGTAGTGCAGATATAAATGCACAGGGAGGACACTTTGGAAATGCCCTCCAAGCTGTAGCATTTAATGGACATCAAGCAATCATTCAGCTTCTTCTTAACAGTGGTGCAGATATAAATGCACAGGGAGGACACTTTGGAAATTCCCTCCAAGCTGCAGCACTTAATGGTCATCAAGCAATTATTCAGCTTCTTCTTTACAGTGGTGCAGATATATCTGCCCAGGTAGGGCACTATGGAAATGCCCTCCAAGCTACAGCACTTAATGGTCATCAAGCAGTTATTCAGCTTCTTCTTGATGTTACATCCATGCCTTGGTGACTTAAACTCTGCACATTATAATCAACTCCACACCTTTCACATATGACTCCACACTCCTGGACTCCATTCACCACACATTCCTCATGGACTTCTATTTAGATCTCAATTATCTATTATCTATTTCCTTTTATCTTTTGATTTATATCTATTTCCTTTAGTCAGAAATCCAGGGACCACTATACCACTAACTGTACTAAGCTTTGATTTGAGGTTGACTGGATAATATTTTTTAGGTGCTACAACAAAACTAAGAAATAAGGTGCTGGATGATGTTTGTAAGATGTTGTTCCCTAAAATGTTCTACTGTGATTAGTGCAAGCTTTCTTTGATGATATTTATCAATGTTATTCCAATAATCTTCACAGCATCAAAAAAGCCTTGTTCAGTTCTCCTGGCAATATCTCTGGAGTTACACAGCAGGCTTACATATTAAACCTCCATTAGATGTTATTTTTCACATTTGTGTGATGTTGATTTGAAAAGAATGTCAAGTAGCAGTAATGACATGGACTTTATAAGGCTGGTTGCCAAGGTGTACATTCAGTCTCTCCTGCCTGCTGCAATGTCTTGGGTTGGCTCTCCTGCAGATCCCATGGCACCATTAGCTGCTCAGGTATGAGCTTGCCAAAATCAGCCTTCTCCATCACCAGCTCCATCACCTGTCACTGGAGCCATTCACAGTTGCAGTGATTTTGAAGCAGAGGACAATGATGAGGATGCTCTCAGCCACAGCTGGGAGTTACAGCAGAATCCAGCTGGTATTAACACTGCTGGCACCCTACAGGCCATGCTCATGCATGGTTGTGCCTTGAAACAGCTCAAGAAACTTTCTTGGGAGTCTGAGAGGGATGTTGATTTATTCCTTCAGGTATGTCCTCTACTTCCTTGTGCTATAACTCATGTATGTCATATTCTACCCTGCTCATTAGTTAACAGCCCCATGGGAGCATATGATGTAGGTCATGGGTGCTGTCCTCAAGTGTCATGATACATTACAACTGATCATTTGAGATCAAGAGTATAAGATGGCATGGACTTTGAAGGTATGTATTCCAATATATTATTACAATTTTCAACAATGAACCCCTTAGAAAATGACACAGGACTATGGGCAGGTTTATATCCTGTCACCAGTGTTGGCTACTTACGAGAATAAGCACAGAAATGCAGCCATCCTTGTAAGTTTTTTCAAGAGTTGTAGTTGATTTGTGCTAATTGCTCTCAAACACCAGGCAGCCATGTGGGGGCATAATGTTGCTTTGCCCCCACCAGCCTTGGATACAGGGCACTGTGATGTGATCCTGCAATTTATAGGAAAACTATGACAGATTGGCATTTCCATGTGAGAGAATAGGCTTGTTATTGTTCATTTGAATGTTGGTACCTCATTAATGCCATGAACTCTCCAGATTACATTATCTGCTTCCAACAAGCCTTAAGGCCAAACTATTCACAACATTGCATCACTGGCTTGCACATGCATTGGTAGCTCCAAAGCAAAGCCAACTGTGGCTTTGTATATGTGTATTGCCTTCCTTGTAAGTCCAATTCATGTATCATATTCAATGACTGTAACTGAATAGGATGAACAGTGATGGAGATATAACCAGGATAAATATTGGAATAAGGTCAATGAAGTGCTTACTGAGTATCATACAATTTTTGCCACATCTACTAGTCTGCTTGCATAAGAAGTTGATATTCTTTAGGTAATATCTCAACTGACTGTTACATATATGCTCTTCAGTGCATTCAAGGTCATTTATGAGGATGATATCCCTAAATACAGAAGGCCTGACTGCATAAGTAATCCACCAACTTTGATCTGCAATGTCAACCAGTGGGTCCAGACAGTCAATACATATGCTGGGTGTTTCACTACTTAAGAAGTATTAGATTACCTTATAGTATTTATTAGAAAACTATCCTTTGATTTCTGCATTGTCAGTATTATACAGCCAATAATAAAAATGTGATCCAACTGATCCTAGGAACAGATGGCAAATGGAATCATCATATAATGATCTTCAGCACATCAAACTGAGCTCAGAAATGTATTAAACAGATATATTGCTGGATTGTGCTCTGATGTCTTCTGGGTGACATGGATATGAGACAATAAAGAAATGTGTCATGAATTCATTTCTTATCTAAACTCCGCAATCTTATCTATTAGAATAGTTATCTAATCTATATAAAACCAATTATAAAAACAATTCAATACTATATATATCTTCCCAAGTATCACTATATAGGGATTCCACATAGTAGTTGTATATGGTTCTATCATTTGATCTTTTATTAGATACAAATACCACTATAGGTAGTATTACTTATATACATAGTACTCATATTTGCCAAGCCAACTACATGCTTATTAGGGTGCCTATTTTCCAGTATAAATACAGTAGTTAGTTGTAGCTATTCTGTAGTCTTTAGCTGGTCATATCTCTCCATCAATACAAGACTCCTACCTCTATTCTCCTCTGCTCCTCACTCTCCTCTAAGTTGATAGTTTGCATATTGACCTTGGCACTCTCTATTTTGGTAGATTGTGTTGGTGTGCCTGACAAAATGTCACCTTGAGCTTGCAAATAATGTCAAATTGAGGTTGACACCAGGCATCACTGTGACCAAATATCAAAAAATGCTCAAAGGATAGGGGTAATGGGTATTGAATAGATGTCCAAAAGTTGCAAGTTGACTCAGCATCAAGATCCTCTAAGTGAGGCAACACTAATCTCAATGGGACATCTCTTCACTGTGGTGGTGTAGTGGAAAGAGGTGCAGTACATAAGCTGAAGCTGAAGTCCCTAGTCTGCCTCAAGGTAACCTGCCTCCACACTCCACCCTTGTTATCCAAGATCTCTGCCCCCAAGTCAGTCTATCTCTGGAACAGCACTTAACACTTGACAATGGTGCAGATATAAATGCCAAGGGAGGACACTATGGAAATGCCCTCCAAGCTGCAGCATATAATGGTCATCAAGCAATTATTCAGCTTCTTCTTGACAGTGGTGCAGATATAAATGCCCAGGGAAGAAAATATGGAAATGCCCTCCAAGCTGCAGCATGTGAAGGCCAACAAGCAGTTGTTCTCCTTCTTGATCATGGCACAGATCCCAATGCAGTAGTTTGGAGAAATAGCTCTATACTTTCAATGGTTCAGAAGAAGCTGAGAGATTCCCAGCAGATGCTTGTGACAAGTAAAGATGAATGGAGAATTCAACACTATTCAGAAAAACCCTCAAAATATGAAGATATTATCAAACTTTTATTGCAATATGGGGCTATTGAAGTCAATGAGGACTGGTTAGATTTCTTACCTGGTATTGATGAATTGCTTAATGTCATGAATCGCTTATTTTGATTATTGTTTTTCTTTTCTTTTCTGATTATTAGAACAGTTTCTATAATTTCAACAACAAAACCAAACAAAACCAGCTCATGTTGATACATGAGGATAACACACAGTAGTTGAACTTATTTCATTTAGTCTATTCTTAGTATATAAGAATGTTTGTAACACATGTTGCAGTACGTAGCCGCAGTGCGCAGTAGATATATTAGTTACACATGTTTTCCTCATTATTTGAACATGCTTTAGTCGCACCTTATGTGCATGGCCTTCTAGTATATATAGTAGTAGTTGTAGTTCTTATTTGGTAGTCTTTAGCTGGTCATTTCTTACTGCCAATACTAGAAGTCTCTACTCCCCTACTCCTCTCCTCTCTTTAAGTTGATAGTTTGCGTATCAACCTCAGCACTTTCTCTGAGTAGATAGTGTTGACGTGCCTGACACTTAAATAATAGAATAACTGTTTACTACATTGTTTAATTCTTTCTTATATTGATCACACAATAAGTAGTATGTCAT
Organism: Crucibulum parvulum; assembly: GCA_036937015.1. NCBI lineage: Eukaryota > Fungi > Basidiomycota > Agaricomycetes > Agaricales > Nidulariaceae > Crucibulum > Crucibulum parvulum. Next base: position 2,336 of record JASFCX010000178.1, on the reverse strand, counting down.
TTGTAACATGCAGAGTTATTGTTAGAGCCGACACTAAGGAGAGTATCAGAAAAGTATAGAAAAGAGATCGAAGAGAGATCCGCGCGCAGTGTTATCCAATAATACAGAAGGATCTATTATTATGATGATTGACAAGAGTGGTCCCTCTGCTCACAGGATCCAATCATAAAACAATGCTGAGCAAATGAATAGTGCAGATACAAGTACATCAGTCAATCATTTTTAATCGTACGTATCATAGATATACAATACAGATGATATGCATCGCTAAACGATGCTTTTCACATAAACGCCAGCCGTTCACTGACAAGCTCAACGTTAAAGATCCCTTTTCTTTAAGCAAAAAAACAGCTATGAAGAGGCAGGCGCCGCATCACCATCATTCGTCTTTGTCTTCTTCGCTGTTTGAAGTGCAGGAGGAGCTGCCTTTCCACGCACGCCAACGTCAGGACCACCATCAGGTTCCACGGCGCGTTTGCGCTTCTCACCAGCCTGCTCTTCGCCAGCAGCTTCTCGCTCCTTGTTGCGGTCATTACGGTCCCCGCGATCTCGGTTACCACCACGGCCACCGCGTCCGCCACGACTACCACGACCACCGCGTCCACGACCTCCGCCGTCACGTCCCCCATGTCCACGTCCCCCACCACGTCCTCCACCACGTCCTCCACCACGTCCACCATCCCGAGTGCCGTTGCTGTGGCCTAGAGCGTTACGTGCAGCAACTTGTGCCCGCTCGAGCTGGAATGCCTTCTCATCCTCCTCTGTACCAAATGTAAATAAATTGACAGCGAATATGAAAAGAGTGTGCGAACCGCTGGGAATAGACCAAGTGACCTCGTTTTTGTTAATCGTTTTGATGGTTTCCTTCACCATCGCAATCTCCTCCTCAGTGATCGCCCTGTGGAAGCCCACCAGTCCGTGGTCATCACCCCGCGCGTACTTGATGAATGGCACACGACCATCGAACTTCTCCTTGAGAGGCTCCTACGCTCACGGTAAGCATCTTTGTCGAACGAGTGAAGCGAAAAAAGAAGAAAAAAACCTTGATCTCCGACCATGTCACATCCCCACCACAACCATCGAACTTGAGCGTTGCGCCTTTCACAAATGGTACATCCTCCGACTTCACAGTACCATTCCCCTCCTCATCCTTATAGATCAAGATCTTGCTGCCCAAAAACTCGAGGTACACCTCTTTCGGCTCCTCCTGCTTGTTGTCTCTCGCCGACGAGCCACCTGACTTCTCCTTAGCCATCTCGCGGAACGCGTTGAATCCCTTTTGGTTGCCAGCGATGGCTTCACGGCGGTGGTTGGCGGCCTTGCCTGTGAGGCCTTTTTCTTTGATTTTCATGTCGCAATAGGCTTCTCTGCTCGGATTTTAAGTGTACTGGGAGTAAAAAGGTAATAAAATACGCACTTTGTCATAATAAGAAGCTCCTTGTCGTCCCAGGTGGGTTTTGGGTCGGCTTTTAGGAATGCGTCGACGGCCTCAAAGTCACGGAACTCGACAAACACGGAACCCTTGAACTTTTTGGCCTCATCCCTCCTCATGCGCACAGCGTTCGTCTGTCCGTACTTGTTGAAGAAGTCTTCAAGACGCTTTTGTAGAGTTGGCTCCTCCTCCCCGAAACCTTTCTACAAAGCTGATTCGATGAAAGCTCTCGATCCGAGTACCCGGTATTAGACGTACCGCATATATGCTCCTCTCGAACGCACCCTTAGGTTCTTGAGGTTCTGTTGTCCGGCGAACCTTGGTTCCAGTCCCATCGACCTCGAGGAAGGTGCTCTGTCGGAGGGCATTAGCGACCCATGTGACATCATGGGCACCAGTAACGGCGCGCATGCGCTTGAAGGAGGCGACAGTTTGAATGGGGATCCAATGGTCGGGGTCCTTCATGTAGAGAGTCCACATGAACCTAGTAGATCCATTAGATTTAGGGGGCGGAACGTTATATAGATATAGCGTACTTGTCATATGGAAGGTTAGAGTCAGCAAAGTAGAACTCGGCTGTGAAAATAGGAAATACGTTAGGACTAGAACTTAAGAATTGGACAGTTCGCACGTACTCTGCTTCACGGTGTCAAGCATCTGCGCCTTTTCCTCTTCTGACGACTCTGTAGATGCATTCGTAGTTTTTGTCTCCTCCGCCTTCTCCACCGCCTTTACATCCTCCATCGTCACATCCTCCGTGTTGTGCTCGACAACGTCGACGGTCTTCACATCCGCAACGGCGGTGTTCTCAGATACTTCGGCCATGGCAAAGATAAGTCAAAAATAAGTAAGGAAAAGGAGCGTAAATAGAAAAGAAGAAGAGGAAGGGAGATCTGAGGAGATT
>JASFCX010000177.1:5875-17996 GCA_036937015.1 Crucibulum parvulum | reverse complement strand
AGACTCCAGTCACGTTAAGTGAATTGATATCCATTCCCATGGGACTCATACTGTTTAATGGGGCGTGAAATCAATTGGGTCTATCATAACGGGTGTGATACCGGCCAAACTGTATATGTACGTGCCTTGACCAGTCCACCCAAGAAGCTCTTCCTGATCTCCGCTCCCACTGGCATCCCTCTTGCCTCAAAGGCCTCCTCTCCGAATTCCACGCATTCGCTCCTATGTCCCCCTCTGTGGCGACTCGCGAACTCGTCGACCAAGACCAGCATCCAAGGCCCCTTAAGAGGCCTCGTAAGTCTGCCCCGCCAAAACCGCGGGAGGAGGAGCTTCAATTTGCGAACACTGCTCCGCTCGACCATATCTTCATCACAGACGGTCTTGTTACCAAAAAACCTGCTAAGAAGGTCAGTCCAACATTGGGTGCTGTGTGGCCTCGCAAGAGTTCTCACCATTTTGATGTCGTATAGGCGCCTTTATCATGTTGCGAATGCCGGCGGTGAGCGTCGATCTAGCGTTTACAATTCCAAGCCTCTCAACGATTCTAATACTCATTGTTTTGCGTCCTTAGCCTAAAACTAAAGGTTCGTAAACATTGTATCATAATATGACCCTGATATTCATGCCGGATTTAGTGCGATCGTAACTTTCCTTGTGCGTCATGCAAGGTAAGATTCCACAACCTGTAGATAATACTCGCGGGATCAAGTTGCACCTGATTCTGCTTACCGACTTGTGCCCTGATGTCAATCCATTTCCCTCCTACTGACTTCTTCCGTTCCTTCAGAAACGCGGATGTGCTGAAATTTGTCCAGACGGTACGATCTCTTGATACTCTCAGTTGGAGTTCATGGAATAACGAACGACTCTTCAGGTGTGTTGGTCTCGGGGAAAGGCACGCGTTTTATCCTTGCAAACACGGAACAGCTGCACACAAAAATCCATGACATGAGCGACCGCATCCGCAGCCTCGAAGAGGCCCTAGTGAAGCTCCAGTCTCAGAGTTCTCCCGACCCGCATCCACTCATGCATCCGGATCTGCTGGGGATTAAGAGTACGATGGGGCTGTATAGCGGGGCACAAGTTAGCCATGATGCTTCTGGATCCGGGTCTGACCATGGTCAGGATGGGCATGCGCACACGAGGCCAGTGGAACAGCGAATGGAGGTTGGGGAGCTTGGAGACCGCGGTTCGAGTGAGGATACGCTTATGGGCGAGTTATCCCCCCAGGTATGTTTTCTCTGTTATGCTGCTTGCATAGGATGTGGACTAATGTGGTTACTGGGTTGTAGAACAGGATGAAGCAGGAGGGTGTGGACTCACTTGCAGCTGAGATTGCGAGGCTGAGCAATAGCTTCCCGCTGTCGGACAAGGTATCGCCGCTACCTAATCTGCCCATGAGGGAGTACATTCGTAGCCAACTGCCATCCCAAGCTGAGGCAGAGTACCTCTGGGAGCAAGCGAGGCAAAATGCTCTATGGCAGTAAGTCATTCGCTTGCCGAAGTACGAGCCGGAGTTAATGAACGAATGGTTCCACAGATACAATCCCCACCCAAGTTCGACATTCTTTCCCAATCTGGTCCACCACTGCTATTGTATCCCGTCACCGGATCTTTGCCCAAGAAGACTGGGTCTCCTGATGATGATTCTTGCCGTTGGATGCCTCGTAGACCTCAATAACCGACCAGCGGACTCACCAGATGCAGAAAAGTACCATCAGCTCGCACGAGCATCTCTATGTGAGATCCCAGTCATGGAAGAGACGAATGTGGAGACAATCACAGCTCTTTTCTACGAAATCTGGTACTTGTTAGTGTTCTCCGACAAGAAAAAGGCAGCTGGCTACGCATGGGGGCTCATGGGCCTCACAGCGAAACTAGCGCAAAGTGTGAGTTACATTCGCCATTTAAAGTCAATCCTACATCCTAATTATAATGATGCGCCGTGTAGATCGGTCTTCGTGAGTGTTCACGGGAGAAGTGCTCTTGCGGAAGGTTGCTTACTGATCGTCGGCATCGTTCTCTTCATGCAGATCGCAATGGTAGCAAATCGAAAGTTATTCCGGAGGAAGTGGAGAAGCGGAGGTCATTGTTCTGGGAGCTTTTGTACTTGGATGCTCGTTTGGTATGTTCGCAGCTGGTAACAGGATGGTATTCCGCGTTCTCATAGTGCTATTATGTAGTCTCTGTCGCTTGGCCGTCCGCCGTCGTTATCGATCAACCACATGGACTGTCAAAGACCCTCGTACACCCCTGATGAAAACTGCCATCCTTCGGAGTCACTTCATTATTGTGCGCCTATCGAGTTTTTTAAATGTTATTCAGGCACGAGCTTACTTTTACTTTTTTGATATTAGATCAGGAATGGAAACACTCTTGCTACTTGTATTGCCTCGCCCCGGTCCTCGATGCCGTTTCCAAGCCTTCTCTGGACTATAGGACAGTCTTGGAACTTGACTGGAAGATACGCGATTTCTCCATCCCTTCACCTCTCAGGAACAAGGATCTGCAGTCACGGTCACTCATCATGCAGAAAGCATCCCTGTCGACGGCGCTTGAGGCCGGTTAGTCTTTTCTCCTGAATCGTAAATGATTGGTTATTTACTGATTTCATCAGTCCTCCTTCAATTACATCGTACCTTCTTTACACGAGCCTTAAGCGGGCCCGAAGAAGCGTTTAATAAACGACACAAGTATGCGCCGTCGGTGGTGGCGGTGTTCCTCAGTGCATCACGAATGATAGCTACTGTGCAGGACCTGTACCACCGGGAGGCGCAGCTCACTGCTAGGATATTGGGGTATTGGTCTAACGCATTCTCCGCCGCTGTGAGTAATCCGAGTTGCGGCGTGTGTGTGTGAATGAATGGCTTTCTTACTTTTTGGCGTGGGGCTTAGGTGGCACTCTGCTTGCTTGTATCGCGGGCCCCGTTCACGTGTCTCTCACCAGCTGCTCTGCAAGAGCTTGAGAGAGCACGGATCTTGTTTAGGTCTGCTAAAGATATATGTCCAAGGGCTCTGCAGGTTATTGTACGTCAAAGTTTCACAGTGCCCGTATAGGTTTATTTTTGGCTGACTCACAGGATCGTCGTAGCCTATTCTAGAAACCATGATTGACAAGGCGAATGATATATACAATCGCTGGTCGAATGGGCAGGAACTCCCTACAATCGTTTTGCGACATATTACGGACGAGTATGGGGTCGAATCGGATGGAATGGGTGCAATGATGCCTCCGCCTATTCAGGCAGATAATCAATACGAAACGCAGGATTCATTCGCTGAGGCGCATCGAAGTTTGGCCCAGTGCATTGTAGAAGTTCACCAGCGTGCCAAGGCCCTGTTCCCGATGCGAAAGCCTTGTACATGTTCTGCCAAGGTGGTAAAGCCTTGTCCACCTTCACATTCGTGGGCACCACCGCCTAATGTGCCTCAGCAAACGTCCCCGGTTCTCCCGGAGGTGCCTCCAGTATTGTCACTGAATGCCCATCAGGCAATGTCACCTTCGGTGCATGGACTATCATCATCATCGTCATACTCAACGGGGTCGCCTATGCACCGGACTTCTTCATTGCGTGGATCGGCTTCCCCCGCGTTATCGGAGCCCTTTGGCATGGGACTGTATTCGTCGACTGTCCTTCCGGGAGACGGGCCCGCAATACCGCAGGCGCCACCTCTGTTGTCGCCCACATCGAAAATGGCTGTGGTCGACACGATCAACTTTGAGCTCGGCGCGCTGAACTCGAGCAGCGATCAGAGCTGGATGGCTTTCTTTTAGAAAGACGATGAGGCTGATTTTTTATGCATGCACACAAGTGCTGTCAGGACTCTGGTACACTCGCGACATTGGACTCGTAGCTCGTAATCTGCTTGTACTGTAATTCGTATTTCATATATCGCGTGAGAGGCTTATTTGATTCCGTTTCGGACATATCTCAGCCATCAAATCGGCAAGGATGATCGTCCGATCTTGTCGAGAACGACATTTCATGTCTGTGAATCACGCTGTGAAGACTCCGTTTTGTTAGGTGTTTCTTGCCACGCGGGAGTGCATAATCTGTTTTGCTCTTTCTGAAAACTGCTCATTAGACCTCATGGTGCGACTGTTCTGGATGATGATTGGCGAGATGCCGTCACGAAATCGACGGTACTGGAAAGCTCTTTGTGCGCGAAAAGCAAGATTGTCTCCAAATAGAGGTCAGAATCGCGATAAAACCGCTAATAGCTACCCTGAAGGTTCAGGTGAAATTCAATTGATCTCATACCGAAAAGGTGCTTTTAGCCTTGGTGCCTTCACAAGACTTCCTACCATCCGGAAGTCACGGGTCTTCCACCGGAGAAGTTCTTACTTAACTTTAACTGCCATTCTTTCCCGTCTCCTTCATCTTGCCTGTCCTTGAGCTCGAGATATCGACCATCGAGCGGTTCAGGTCTCTTCCTAGAGCTTACTCCCGACCTGAAATCTTTTTACTTCGCGCGTAATGCTTGGTCCACCGCTAGATTATAAGCAGGATGGTCAAGACCGACCACAGAAACGTGCACGCAATACATCCAGTGCTGGAGCGCTGCCATACCGCGGTCCCGCTTCCGTTAGCTCACTAGACGAAACCACCATGTCCATTCCAAATGAGGGAGGGAAGGACGGGCGCCAGGAGGTGGGAGCTGCTTCCGCGGCATCGGGACGAGGACGGGGAGACGGTGACAAGAATCGCAAGTTATCTTGTAAAGAATGCCGCCGGTACGTTTCAATTCATTATTTCTATCGCCATTTTCCCATTTCTCGCACTTGCGACGACTTGCTCATCTTTCCGTTATTCTCGGACTTTGGTAGATTGAAGCTGAAGGCAAGGTTTCATCTTTACTTGAACGCTGGTGAATGCATATTCATGAATTACCCCTATTTTTCTGTTTGGCAACATTTAGTGCGATCGAGTGTTTCCCTGCCAGGTTCGTCGAGTCTAGACTGCATCGGGAAATGCTGTTAACTGATTAATCAATTTCAGTCCTGTGTAAAGAGAGGCTGCGGGAGTCTTTGTCCTGAAGGTGCGTATCTCTGTCTCTGCATTACGAGTACATCTCACATCCCACGTAGGAGCCCTTACTTCCGGACGTGGAAGCCGGTACGCTTCTCAGAACCCCGGAACGAATTCGCGATTGATCATCCCACAGATTTATTCTGGCGAACACGGAACAGCTGCACGAAAAAATTACGACCCTCAGCGAACGAGTACGGCAACTTGAAGAAGCGTTGGGTACTCTGCAATCCACATGCTCGAATCGACCACATCCGTTGCTTGCCCCTGAGCTTCTACGGATCAAAACCTCGCAAGAACTTTATGGAATGCCAGGTCAAAATCCTCCACTTCAACCAACCCCGCAGTTTGAAGCTCCTGGACCCTCGCAACTTCATAGTTCTGTCGATTCGCTGTCTTTGTGCCCCCAACCTCGAAATGGAGAATCGTCAAGAGCCATAGAAATCGGCCCACGGCTGAAGAGAGAGTTGACACCACCAGAAGTGTCTCAGGATATCTTACATCTCAGTGCCGCCTTTCCATTCCCATGGAGAGTCGATATGTCAATTCGGAAAAAAATCCGGGAGGCTCTTCCCCCAAAAGCAGAGGCTGAGGAGATTTGTGAGCAGGCGCGTCGAAATGCGCTATGGCAGTGAGTCGCATTTCACTCCAATCTGCCTGTTGGTGGGCTAACAACTTTTGATTGGAATTAGATACAACCTTGATGCCTCCGAGACTTTCCTACCGAATCTATTGCATTATTGCTATAACACACCTATCGAGGATCTCAGTCCTCGACGCTTGGCATTATTGTTGATGGTTTTATCTATCGGGTCTCTCGTCGATTTAAATCGGCCACTTGGATCGCTTCATGGAGAAGCTTATCACCACCTCGCAAGAGCGGCCGTGTGCGAAATACCCCTCATGGAGGAGCCTGATTTTGATGTGCTTCATGCCTTGGTGTGTGTGATGTTTTCAGGATCGGCAGTGTTGATTAATTTACTCCATTGATTAGTTTTTTATGCTCTGGTATCATCTTATATTCTCGGATAACAAAAAGGCAGTTGGATATGCTTGGAATCTTATGGGGTTTGTTGCGAAACTGGCGCAGGGGGTGAGTTCATTTTCTCATGAGAAGTATGCATCCTGATGTCGTTATGTTGCAATCAGCTGGGCTTGCGTATGTTTATTCTCGTGGTCCGACTACTCGATATTAACTGATTTCTGTATGTAACAGACCGTGACACTGCACGTCTAAAAGGCATACCAGAGGAGCAGGAGAGACGAAGAGCTATTTTCTGGGAGTTACTTAATCTGGACTGTCGAATGGTAATTTTGGTTCCTTTCCAAAAATAGATTTTTTGCTTATTCTTGCACACAACAGAGCCTCTCGCTGGGACGACCGCCGTCAATCTGCTTAACGCACGTGGACACGAAACCTCCGTCATATACAGGTCCAGGAATCTACGTGCCCAGAGAGGAAATTGTCTGTGTGTATTCTCTCCCGATTCCTTCGAAGATTTTCAATCTGAGATCGATGTAGATCATGAGTGGAAGAATGCCTTTTTCAGGGAATGTCTGACGCCGATGCTGGAAGCGATGATATCTGCGGAAATCCCTGCATATGAGCGCATTCTGCGGTTGGACAGAGACGCTAGGGATTTTGAAGTTCCGCCATTGTTGCTGAAGCATAACATGTTTGAAGTGCAGCCGCGGTTCTTGGTGATGCAGCGTGGACTGGTTCAGATGGGTCGTCAAATAGGTATGTGATGTCATTGCCTCTTTATATTTGCTGTGACTAATTGCGGGGTAGCTCTTCTTCAACTGCATCGTAAATATTTTACAGAGGCGATGAGCGGTTCGGATGCATTTGATCTTCATCATCGATACGCCCCGTCTGTGTTGGCGACTTATCTTGGAGCATCTGCGCTGATCTCGGGAGTCGAAGAGTTGTACAAACAAGAAGAACAGCTTTCTACACGCTTCTTGCATTTCTGGTTCAATGCGTTCTCAGCGGCTGTGAGTTTGTTGGTCTATGCGACCGACTATTTCTGAATGCACAACTGATTGTCGCTGTTTTAGGTCACCATCTCTCTATTGATATCGCGCGCCCCTTCGACTGCTCTGGCCTCCCATGCGCTACTTGATCTAGACCGTGCGTGTAAACTGTTTCATGCAGCTGGAAGAATCCTTCCCTTTAGCGGAAAAGCTCTTGTGAGTAATCACGCCTATCTCGAGTCTACACTAGCATTTATATCTTTAAGCCTCTCATGAGTAAATTACTTGAAAAGTCTCGTCGTGTCCTAGCCGAACAGGCTGATCATGATACATACCCCTCACACCCTACTCTATCATCTGTTCCATCTTGCTTCGCACACGTCCATCTGGATATCTACCAGTGTGCTGAACGAATGAGGTCTGCTTCCCCGTCACCTGCGACTGTCCAAGAGTACACGATGGCCTCTTCCAATTTCCATCCTGCTAAGGAATCATCACCTCGCGATACACAATCTAATTCATGGCTTCCGGATGTGTATGGGTTTGCTAGTGTTGGTCTGGGAATTGACGAACGCTATACCTTTGCGCTCTCTCAACCCACACCATTCGTCCCGTCTTCATCTAGAGTTGCTGAAAATGCGAACTACAACTTCGACCATGGCGCGCTGACGGCTGGGCCGGTGGAAGAAACGAGTTACATGGCTTGGTTTTAAAATGGATTTGTACTGTACTTCTTCTCTTCACGATCGTTAGTATATCTTCTGTACACTATTATACACTTTGTATTGCTTTGAGATACCCGTCACATAGAGCACTTGCATAATAACGAGAACCTCGACTTGATACCGGATTTGTGGCTCAGAGTGAGCTTCTTCCGGGTGAAATTGCATCCGCTGCCACGACAGCGCGAACGAACGCGTCTAGTTGTATTACGTAACTTACAGCACTTTCCTTCCATTACCGCGAGGAGAGGCGACGAGTGTCTTGTTTTCTCCTCTTTCTATCGAAAATGGCTCAAATACAAGAAGTATGGGCTCCGAATCTTGAAACGGAGATGAAGAGAATACGTGATGTTATCGAAAAATACCCCTATATAGCAATGGTCGTACTCTGCCCATTGTTGAACTCGTAAAGCCCGGCACTCACATCAATCTCAGGATACGGAGTTCCCTGGAGTCGTGGCTCGTCCAATAGGGTCCTTCAAGACCTCATCAGACTACCACTATCAAACAATGCGATGTAACGTCGACCTCCTCAAGATCATACAAGTCGGCATCACGCTCGCAGATGAGGATGGCAATCTACCACAAGAGTGCTGTACATGGCAGTTCAACTTCAAATTCAGTGTCAAGTACGCCTTTTCAACATCTACCAATCCGTATACTCTAATCAGGACCTCGCAGCGACGATATGTATGCGCCAGAATCAATCGAACTGCTACAAAAATCAGGCATCGACTTCCAACGACACGAGGAAATCGGTATATTACCAAATGACTTTGCAGAGCTTATGATAACGTCTGGAATGGTTCTGTCACCGGATACGAAGTGGATATCATTTCATAGGTGAGTTCCATCCGTCTTCTCCACCAACGGAATACTACGCCACTTTCGCCTCGCTCCGTACGCGCGTTCTGTCATCCGATGGTTTCCGTGTCGTAAACGAGCTCCGTCATTCAGTAGGCGTTTACTGCGGCTTCTCTGAATTATGCTCACTCGTGGCGTTGTCGATACCTGCATGTGTCACTCTATTTCATATTGATACTGACTTGTGACTACAGTGGCTACGATTTTGGATACTTTGTCAAACTTCTCACCGCAGAATCACTACCCACAAGCGAAGATGCCTTCTTTTCCCTCCTTCAAATATGGTTCCCTACTGTATACGACATTAAGTTCCTAATGCGTGCCTCTAAAGTGTTGAAGGGTGGTCTCCAGGATGTCGCGGACGACTTGGGGGTGAGTGTTTGACTGCTCCTATAGATCCTCGGAACATTTACCTAATATCTTGGATGACAGGTGTTGAGAATTGGCTCATCACATCAAGCTGGTTCGGATTCCCTACTTACCGCCTCGACGTTCTTCAAGATGCGCGAGATCTACTTCAACGATCGTATCGATGATGCAGAATATTCTGGAAAGTTGTACGGACTTGGTCAAACCTTCTCAGTCCCCAATGGCTTGACGGATCCTGCTCGTGGTGGAGCGACGATTGCGGAGAGGGATGATCGCGGCTCGGCGAGAGATACACACAATCAAACACCAGGGCCTACATCAGGTGGACAACAGTCGCAAGGTTTGGGTATGTCAATGGGTCCCATACCGGGCACACATCCAGGAGCCATGAATCAGGCATCGTACGGCCCTATGGGTGGAAACGGCCCCTATATGCGAACATCATTAGTAGGGGGGCGATAGTTGTATGTGCGACTGTATTTCGTTTGCGACTCATTAGTTGGACTTCAGTGTATTCTGTTATCGTATTTATGTATCAAGTTATTTGGATTTTGGATAGCGTGCTACCGGGAACTGTACCGGAACTACATGGATTTCACATGAACAACATGGCAGTGGTAACAAAGTAGCTGTTAATAATGTGATTCTTCCTGCGAGCAACCCGCGAGTTGGGAGAAGTTGAATTTTTTGTTGGAATACGTAACACGTGATGGCCTAATATTCAACAACTAATACTGGAATAACATTCACTCCTACATATCTTCTCTCTTTTCGTCTTTTCTTCATACTGGTCCTTGGTAACGATCCTGAGCAACTGATTAGAAGCAATAACACCAAATTTGAAGAAGAGGAGAAGCAGCCGTGACCGAAAATGTATCACACAAAATTGTTCACCTTGAACAGTCATTCGAAACATTTTCCTCGCGGCGATCTCGACGCTTAGCCTTATACACGGAATCGGACGATGTCATTGGAAAGGACTATATAATTCCTGTACACTCAGAATAATACTGGCTTTTTGAGCGATCTGGGCAACGTGGATCTCAGGTGCTGCGGCGTTTACGTCCAACTCTAGGAGGCGGAAGTTTTCTTGTTACATCAAGTAACCCTAGAAAATATTTGAAATTATAGGGAGAGTGGCAGAGTGCGTAAAAGCTTTTTATATAATAGGCTGCAGATTGTTCATGCTGGGCTTGATTTAGACATACATCTTCCGATGACGAATGGCAGGGATATTGATCGTCCAAAAGGCTATATACAGTGAAAATTTTCGTCCTTAGCAATGTGATGGGTTGAAGGATTATGGTTATATTTCAGTAACTTGGACCGTTATATTTGCCAGGCTCCTCAAGATCTGCGACCGAAAGCACAAGTTTATGCCATTTGGCGTTGGCCAGTAGGTTAATAGACGAATACGGATTCCAAGCAGTAAACCAGCCTCTCGGCGTTCTGCCAAGGATAATCGACTAAGAGAATATGGATACTAGATGCGACTATGGCCTAATCCTTCAGAGGCATCATCGCAGTCATCCATCGCAGGAGGACGGCACTATAACCCAACGAGTTCGTGGGCATATAAATGCATTCTCGAGGCGGATTCTGCGACGATGACACAGGAAATACCAGCATTCTAGAATCTATGGAGCGGGTGTACGGAGAGCAATACTAGTGGGGGTGGGGTTGAGCCTGTAGAATCATATTCGCGGCAGAGCGCTCTCTTATAAAGGCCTTGCCCAAGCTATTCGGCCTTCGACCTCGCGGTGAGGACACCTTCCGTCCTCGGAACATTCTAGACTTCTCAGGCATCGCAGTCGAGTGCGAGTGGAAATTTGTGCTTTTCTTCGCCGTTAATGTGTACGATTAGACGCATGGAGACTTTCCAGCATGGCAAGCGAGATTGAGTGAGATTCAACGGAGGGATCGAGCCAATTAGGCAGTAAGCCAGCGGCAAGTAGGCATGTTCTGATCGCGGAAGAATGAAGACAGTTTTGAAGGAAGATGCACCATTAGACGGTCACAAATATTTGAAGATCTATCTTAGATTGGCGGGGAAAGGTCTGATTGTTAAGCTAGTCCACCGTTTATAGGAAGGTCTCTTGGACAGCCCTTCAATATTGTGGGTGCCATAAATACAGCGAACGTGCAAAAGCCGTGTGCTATTGGCTCTGTCATGAAGTTTCAGGAAGCACCCCGTTTCGCACATGATCAATTCTTCCCCCGGCAGCCCTACGTCCTATTCGCTGCCTTCATCTTGAAAGATTATGTCTATCGCAAGCCCTCTATCGATAGCCTCTTTCAGTCGTACAGGTAGAAAATCTTCACGGATAACCATTAGGGGGTTGGCTTACTAAACGTTCCCCCAGAGTACCCAGCTTACCTTGGTTCGGAACATGAGCGATCTTCTCGTTCCCTGACGAGGTTGTGCGTATCTCTGGGATGCCAGGACCGTACGGATTTTGGAGCATGAAAGAGGCAGATGAATTTTCAAAGCCAGCTCGTTAGACTTTACCGTTGGTGCAAACCTCATGCCGCCGCGGCCACATTCGCATGTCAACAAAGACGTGGCAAGCAGCTCCTCGTCCCTTATTGGCGGGGACTTCTACATTGAAGAGTAATACAGCGTTCATCAACAATAAATTTACGCCAGTCATTTTGGACTTCATCCCCAGTCCATTAGTCGGGAAAGACTAGCAGGAATATTCAGTACACCCGCAGGGGAGGGAGTAATTTTTTTTCGACCCGCCAGAATAATTTCAAAGCCAGCCCACTTCAATTTCCAACAGACGACATGATTGGTCTCCAAGATTAGTATTTGCTTATCTATTCACTCAACATGGGCTAGATTTTTCAACGTCGACTTTGATCGGAGCTTCCAGGGAAATCTCCAGCGGTTCTCTTGATATAGTAGGAATAAAGGTGTTATAGCCCAGGCATAAATCGCATAAGTCGTATGTAGTCAGTCACCATATGGAGTGATTCAGATCTCTCCGACAATTAATCCAGGGTCTGGCCGTCAGCTTTGCTCTCGCGGTGTGATTCTGGGATTGAAGCCGGAGCATACTTCTTTGCGAAGTGACAGGTATTCGACAGAACTATTTCAATTCATTCGGCAAGTTATTCTCAACCGCTGCCCATCACGACACGACCATGTTTAACCCT
>JASFCX010000176.1:0-17998 GCA_036937015.1 Crucibulum parvulum | reverse complement strand
ATATAGGACAGATGTCTCATGCATCAGGCTGCGTTGCGCGCTTTCTATGATTCTATCCCTAAGCCCTTGCACTGTCTACCAAACTCAGTCCGAATCCAAATCTCCCAAATGTTGTGGCACTCAGACTACTCCTCATCTTCCGAACCCTATGAATTTCATTTATCACCACGGCGTAAAATCTTGGGTGGTTTCACGATGAGCGAAGAAACGGCGATAGCATGGGCCCAGCGTGAACTCCAACTTCTTGCCCATCCTGAACGTCAATATAAACTCAAACCTGGACTTGATGGACGCAGTAGTTCCATCATCGAAGAGATCATAAACATAAAGGTGGCGCCATATGGTGCCGAGTTTATGCTGTTTGGAGAGGACGAAGAAAGCCTTGAATGGATGATCATTACACAATCCGCATCGTTCAATGGATATCTGGGAATGGATCCGCGGCTCATACCACAGTTTCAAGAGGGTTCACGAGAGGAGTGCGCAAGAGGATTGCTCGCAAAAGAAGGCAAGTACTATAGTATCTCAGCTATCTGCCCATGAGCTAACAAAACATTTTATATGTTATTAGGCTTGTTAGAGACGGATTATGAGTTTAGAACTGTGCTTTATGGTTGAAGAATATGCTTATTAGAGAGTGGGGCCTCATATCCAACAAGCGTCGAAACAACACCGCCCTATTAGCAGTGAGGAGAGCGCAAACGGGGTTAGGCGCGTAGCACTGTATATTTGGTAGATTCGACCGAATCTTGTCCCGTCGCGCCGCATGTATACTAGACAAATTAAATGGAAGTTGGCTAACGTGACAGATCAAGTTAAGTATGTATCCGACATTCAAAGATTAATATATATGATAATTCGATGTCTCATGTATCTCGCGTGCGCTCTTTCTATCTATCCAGGCTCTCTCTGTCAACCAGACTTTAAAAGCTCTCTAAATGCTGTGGTATAAGAGCACAAGGTTGGGTGGTTTCACGATGAGCGGCGAAACGGCTGCAGTATGGGCCCAACGTGGATTCAAACTTCTTGCTCCCCCAGAATACGAAATTGAACTCCAACCTGGAAGACATGATCCTGCCATCCTGAGGATCATAAACATAAACTTATCGCCATATGGTGCATGGTTCGTGCAGACTGGACAGGAAGTAGAAGATATGGAATGGATGATCGTCACGCAATCGGCGCTGTTCAGGTGATATGTGGGAACGGATTCGCCACTCGTACCACAGTTTCAAGAGGGTTCGCGCGAAGAGTATGCAAGAGGATTGCTTGCAAAAGAAGACAAGTATTATAGCATCTAATCTACCTAGACACGACATACTAACAGAGCATTTTATATATCATTAGGCTTTTCAGAGTCGGATCATGAGTTTAAAACCCTGCTTTATTGATGGAATTCCTTTAGTATTATGAATTTCCGGCAGATTTGTCTTCAAATTTAATACAATCCTTGAGCTCACATGGATATCCTTTTAATACGCAGCATGGTGACGAACTTGATAATAATCGAATCGCACACGCACTTTAGTTGAAGAAAAACATATGTATGTACATTTACTCCTCAACTAAGTATGTACATAGAAGCTATACTAATGAGATCATAAGCAGAGACGACGAGAGCAGCTATAGTATAATATATGTGTTTCGTAGTTGGAGGATGGGGCGGATGAGAGGAAGGAAGATACTGTATGTACTATGCAGCAGGCGAAGCGGGGAAATGTGTTCGGGAAGGAGGCGCTAAGGAGATAGACTACTGGAAGTGGCGGATAGGAGAATCGCATAGTATAGCCTTAGGCGGGGTAGGATGTAGGTATCACATACAGATCCAAGGGAGAGGAACAAAGGTATCGCAAATCAAATCAAAAAACAAGGCATAACACGGCAAAGGAATGAGATCGGCGTAGGTGGGGACATGAAATTAAAAACGCGGGACACAGCGAGCGCATGGCGAGGGAAATGCAAATTAAGAGCACTGGGCAGGTTCAGAACCAGGAAATGGGCGGAGCATGTCTAATTACGTATGTAATACTGGCAAATGTTGTACTATTTTCGGTGGTTATACATGAGCTTTGAAGGGTAAACTGTAACATTCCTGCACACTGGAAGCCAGCTCCTATTTCATGAAGAATCTATGGTTGCGTAGATTAATCGACACTCCGCCAATTTTGGATCTGTCCTCCATAATGAAGGGTAGTGAATTGTACCGCCACTCCAGTTGGACCGAGTGTCATAGGCGACCGCGAGGTCGCGCGACGGTGCGGGCGGTAGATGAACGGTAGTTGATTGTGACCCAGATGATTAAGCAAATTTCCCCGATGAACAGCCATCCGTCGGCCTTGGAAGATAACAAATACACCGTTCAATTGTTCTCCGTGTTGCAAGACGACGTTAACTGAAGGGGCAGGCTGTGGTTGCACAGCTGGTAATATACTTAATCCATGATCATTGACAATGAGATGCCCATTGCCCGGCGCCGCTTCCCAGTCCGCTGCGGCATTTGCCTTCCTCTCCGTATAAACAATCGATACCTGATGGCCGATGCAGGCATGTATGAGCCGACGATGAGGTTGAACCACATTAGGGCCTGGGTGGATTTGAAACTCTATGTCTATTTGCCTTTGGTTCACAGTAAATGTCCCTGCTGAGCCGATGAATCTCATTCCTAACGGTAAGAAAAGTAAGTAAGGTCATTCTCATTCCCATAGTATTTCAACACGCACCAGAAAGTGTTGTAGATGGTACCGTATAAACTTCTTTCAAGAGTGGAGAGTGAACGAGGCTGAGGACTCCGATGCTGAATTGAGATCTGGAATGACCTGAACCTGACCTAATAAATAAAGAATCAGGAGATCTCAGATAATGGCTAATCCAGAATCGGAACAATAGTAATTGACTGCTATAGTAAACCACTTGTGCTAAATGGCACTGTTGGGTCACAATGATTTTGGGCCATCGGTTCATAGTTGTTACCATCGCTCTTCCACTTAAGGATTTGTTGTCTTGTAAATAACATGTAAATTTGAAGCTTCGTCACACTACTTACTACTACATCAATTAGGTTCCATTCCATTGGTTCATAGTGGTTACCATTATTCCTAACTCCAGCTCACCGGTAGGGGAAAGTAGCACAATTATTAAACTAATATAACTCCGAACATTGAATAACAATTGGTCGCCACAGATAACGACCAGGACTATAATTGTAGACAATTATTCTCAAAACGATTGTCGTAAACGACACACGATGCACATGGCTTCGTGCCTGGGCATCGGTTCAAACTTGATAGTGTTAGTGGCTATCAAGGACCATTATTCTTCAAAAACGTCGTTCCTAGCCCCAAATGTGAACAATGAAAATCGGTTATCCACAGTAAATGGCGCTTTTGGCTCTCTTGCCGTCGGTTCGTAATTGTTACCTTTGTGTTCTGGGCTCAGATTGCCATAGATCATCATCAGAATCTGTATATGTGATTGAGGATTAGAGTGGCGTATCTTTGCACAGGTTTGTTACGGCTGGTGTATAAAACGACTGCAAGCGTTGCGTTGTGTATCATCAGCATTTCCCTCATTAACATCAATCATTGCCATTATCATTCGCAATGTCACATCTTCCTTCGTCTATTAAATCCATCCGAAATAGTATACCGACCCAGCCTGAAAGTACTCGAAGATACTCCCCTACTCATATAGAACGCTTTTTAAAGGATGCCGCTGCTGTATCATACGTGCCGGACGGCGAACTTGAACACTTCCGTCGAAGTTTGATTGAAACCTACGGGAGCATGGATAAAGCGGTATCCTCGCTGGAGTCAGTAGTAAATTTCGAGAAATATGGTATACCCTGCGAGTCGGACGTGGTGCTTGGGGTGAGTTGGTACTCCTGTTTTGGTGGTCAATTGTGTCCATCCTGCTTCAAAAACTAATTAGTCTATTATCTAGGACAAGCCCAAGCAAGGCGACCGCTATGGTCTCACGAAGCTCGCTGATAACATAACGTTCCGTGTTTGGGATACTGGTGCTCAGCCATTTGGCTTGTATGCCTTTGACTTTGTTCGCACCGATAATATATGGAAATATATGGTAACGCCGCCCGACATTCGCATTGAGGCCATAGGGCCAGGAAACATATCCGAGGGCCCCGTTTACTCCATTGAGAGATCAATGCGGGCCGCATACAAAGATGATAAGCATATGCTAAAAACTGGTCGGCCTATTGACGAGAACTGGGAGACCTATGTCATACAAGAGGGAACTCATCTTCGGATTTCGCAAGGCAATAGAACCCACGATGTCGTTATTCCATTGCGTGTTCCTGCAGCTCAACCCATTGTCTGGAACAATTAATGTAAGTCATATTTATGTTTCACTGTCAAACATTGTCCTTACGGGCAACCTCTTAGATTTCATTCTCAGTGGCTCTGGCATGCAAGTTGAGCTACGAAACAATTTCCAAACGTGAAAGCCCTGAGTTTACGGATACAGGAGTGGGAGAATCTTCAAGAGTACATGTACATACATATGTTTTTTTTTTCTGCGCAAAATTTGTAAAATTGTGATTGAAACCCGGCTCGTAGAGAACTTAGTTCAATAACTGGAGAAGTCCACGGATGGCTATCGAGTGTCTGTCATTCATTTGCAAATTTCTAATAGCATTTCAGACTCCAAGTTAAGCTCATCACTATGTTGTGCAACATTAGAGGTGCGTCTATGAAAGCTCGAGAATCGCCCATTGAATTTTCAGAATTGTCACTGAACACCGCTGTATGTCACTCAATGATTTGGAATTGAATATAAGTTTGTAACTACTAAATATTTCGGGAAATCGCCTACTGTTCAACGAATAGAAGTCTGCGAAACTTTAAACCATCCAGACTCTAATGAATGATGTATTCGTGTTTCTTCCATTGTACACAAGACTTAAAAATAAGTTCGTGACCATGATGCGCATAAGTATGTCTAGTAAGCTCGAGGGTCGTATATTGAATTTGAACAATTGACAAACACCACTCGCTTAACCAATTAATATTGAATACAGCTTTCTAAATCTTGCGGGACATTACCCGTTCAACAAATATAAGTCTGAAAAACTTTAAACTATTCAGAATGTCGTGGTCGCCCCAGCTGCTCCATCCATATTTCTTCCATTGCATGCAGCAGAGCATCATGAATGGCCCGATAAAGCACACACGTTTAACTATGTCATAGTGTTTTCATGCCAGTTTTGGGCGGCTTTTTTAAATAAGAAACAAAATACAGCACAAAATTATTCAATCCAAATCGCTACCACAGGCAAATTGGAGACAAAACCTGTGTTAGAAAATATCAAAATCAGAGTCCCCAAATGGTTTTTAATGACCCTCAGAGACTCAACACTTCTGTATCGATCAACACAGAGCTTTTAGTGCATTCAGGCAGTCCATTGAGGCTGATTCCTCTGTAAGAACTAGTCATAAATTTCTAACAAGCCCAGACAATCTGTTTATACTGCTTAGGGCTGCCAACCGTCCCGTGTTTGAATCTTGAAGAGGCCAAACGGTTACGGGGCGGTTTCGGGACGGCCGTTTGACGGTTCGGACGGGTTAAACCCTAAGTGTATACTCTGTAATATTAGTTGGGTCATGAAAGCATACTGATTTACATTTTGTTGAGCATATTATCATGTTCTGTTGAAGTGTGCATATTTCATTGAACAAAGCATCGCAATTTGTTGAAGAATGCTTAGTACTACTAGTATATAAAAAATGAATACCAGAAGGTTTACTATTTGTTGAAGATGTATTAAATCAATTAGGCAGTTCCCAAAGCCTTGTCAGTCTTATTTCATGCAAATTTTAACCTATGTTCTACCAACATGAGAGTCATAGCTAATCAGACATGATCAGTAAAGTATTGTTGGAATAACGAGTGCTCCACTGCTCCTTCTAATTTAGCTTTCTACGATAATGTGTTATTGCGTTCGTAGTATAAATTTACTCTTCGTTTCTCCCCTTAAAATATACCTTTTATTTATCTTTCATTCTTATGGTATTCTATACTGTATTTTATCATTACTCCCTTTTATCTTATTCATCTCCTTCACAGTATAGAAGTAATACTAAATCGTAGGAAATACCTCGCGCGTTTGCGAGGATCACTTTCTAAAAACCTGGATTAAACAAGACTGCTTCGTTTATTTCAACAAGTATAACTTATTTCATTAGCTTTAAAGACCGCTGGAAACTACCGCATGCATTATTGCATTTATGGCTGCAAACCATACTAATTAAACTGTACCAATGTGGCATGCCATACCCAACTTGCCACGCTGCCAGATTTCAAATGAAGTTACGCAACATCAGTAACTTATGGCTATATTATGGTATAAAGACATGATGTAAGTTTACTAACGCTACATAGGTTCGAAATAAGTAAACGAAACAGTAGGGGATAAACACTATTGTATGTTTTCATGGGTTGCAGATTCAAAAGAGAGTTGTACGGCTTTCGCTGTCATTATATCTGTGTCGGTTCGGGCTAGGGCAGGCAAGGATTATCGCGTAACATGATCACGTGATTGTTAACACGGTCGTTTTTAACGGGTAAATAACGGCTCATACCCGCCCCGTACCCGTCCCGTCTACATCTGTTCATGATGGCTGACGGTTACGGCTGGCAGCCCTAATACTGCTGTGTGTTTCTTACAGACCCCTTGCGCTGAATGACCCTGCAATGATACTGGGTGATGTATCATTCGTAAATTACTAAATGATACTATATGATACAAGCGATTGCATTGGATTAATATTTACTTAGGACGCAAGTTTCCCATTACTCTGAAGTTAGGTTAGAGACTGAGGACTCAAGCGCCGTGGGGACAAAGTATTCGATTGCGTGTGCTGCATTTTTCCTTTTTAATTATCTACTGAATACATAACGAAATAGATATGATGAAAAAAATACTGCCATGGGCTTATATCAATGAATATCTGGCAGGTACTCTGATATAATGATAATAAATTCCATTACATACATACATGATTAATAACTGCTAGTAGTAGTCATACCTATGTTAATATCTGTTCTGGTAAAGCGTACCTGCCATAATTGGACATGTACGCAACGGTATTCTTTTTATCATGTGTGCTAAACGGCGCTTTGGTGCTACAACTTGTAGTTTGGGCCCTCAGTTCATAGTTACCATCGCTCTTCAACTTAAAGACTTGTTGTCTTGTAAATAACTTGTAAATTGTAAATTTCAACGCAGTACCTACTATTATTTTAATTGGGTTTCATTGGGCCATCGGTCCATAGTGGCTACCATTGTTTCTAACTCCAACTCGCCAGTAGGGAAAGTACTAAGTATTGCACAAGCACAGCCGCACAATTAAACTAATAAAAAAAATCTTAACAATAACAATCGATCGCCACAGTTAACGTCCAGGACTGTAATTGTAGACGATTGTTCTGAAGAAGATTTTTCAGACGATGCATATGGCCTTGTGCCGGGGCCATCGGTTCAAACTTCATAGTAGTGGCTACCAATGACCATTGTTCTTTAAAAACGTCGTTCTTAGCCCCAAATGTGAACAATGAAAATCGGTTGTCCATGGTAAATGACTTGTAAATGGCACTTCTGGCTCTCTTGCCGTCGGCTCGTACTAGGTTGTTACCTTTGTGTTCTGCACTCAGATTGCCACGGGTCATTATCGGAATGATGAATCTGTACATGCGATTAAGGATGGAGTGGCGTGTGTTTGTGCAGGTTTGTAATATTTGTTACGGCTTGGTTGTATAAACGACTTAAGCGTTGCGTTGTTATCATCAGCATTTTCCCTCATTAACGTCAATTACTGCATTATCATTCGCAATGCCACGTATTCCTTCGTCCATTAAATCCATCCGCAATGCCACACAGACCCAGCCTGAAAGTACTCGAAGATACTCGCCTGCCCATATAGAACGCTTTTTGAAGGATGCTGCTGCTGTATCATATGTGCCGGACGACGGACTTGAACGTTTCCGTCGAAGTTTGATCGAAAGCTACGGGAGCATGGATAAAGCGGTGTCCTCGTTGGAGTCAACCGTAAATTTCGAGAGATACGGTATACCCTGCAAGTCGGACGTGGTGCTTGGGGTGAGTTGACTCTCCTGTTTTGGTGTCTAATTGGTATCCGTCCGGCTTCAAAAACTGACCGGTCTACTACCTAGGACAAGCCCAAGCGAGGAGACCGCTATGGTCTCACGAAGCTCGCTAATAATATAACATTCCGTGTTTGGGATACAGGTGCTCAGCCCTCTGGCTTGTATGCCTTTGACTTTGTTCGCACCGATGATATATGGAAATATATGGTAACGCCGCCCGGCATTCGCATTGAGGCCATAGGGCCAGGAAACATATCCGAGGGCCCCGTTTATTCTATCCAGAGATCAATGCGAGCCGCATACGAAGGTGAAGAACATATCCTAATGGACCCCAAACGGCCTAAGGACAAGAAGTGGGAAACCTATCTCATTAAAGAAGGAACTCGTCTTCGAATTTGGCAAGGTAATAAGAGCTACGACGTCGTTATTCCATTGCGTGTTTCTACACCTGAACCCATTGTCTGGAATAATTAATGTGAGTCATATTTATGTTTCATCGGCAAACATTGTCCTTACCGGTAACCGGTAACTAGTACCTTCTTAGACTTCGTTCTCAGTGGCCGCGTCATGTAAATTAAGCTACCGAAATAATTTCCAAACGTGAAAGTTCTGTATTGTTCGATACAGGAGTGGGCGAATCTCCGAGGTTCATTAAAAACTGTTTGGGGACTCTAGTTTTGGTCTTTTTTCATACAAATTTGTCTGTAATAGTGATTTGGACAGTGTAATCAGCTGATATCATACTCTTTCTAGACGGGAGTAGTCTGATCAAATCAAGTTGCTTGCTTGATAAATTCCTTTATTAATATAAATTTCCGTCAGATTTGTCTTCAAATTCAATACGATCCTTGACCTTACATAGATATCCTTTTAAATTTAATACGCAGCATGCTAACAAACATAATAATAATCTAATCGCACACGCACTTTAGTTGTCGAAGAAAAACATATGTGCGTACATTTACTCCTTAACCAAGTATGTACATAGAAGCTATACTAATGAGATCATAAGCAGAGACAACGAGAGCAGCTATAGTATAATATATGCGTTTCGTAGTTGGAGGATGGAGCGGATGGGAGGAAGGAAGATACTGTATGTACTATGCAGTGGGCGGAGCAGGGAAGGTGTTCGGGAAGGAGGCGCTAAGGAGATAGACTATTGGACATGGTGGGTAGAAGGATCACAGAGTATAGCCTTATGTGGGGTAGGATGTAGGTATCGCGGACAGATCCAAGGGTGAGGAGGAACAAAGGTATCGCAAATCAAATCAAAAAACAGGGCATAACACGGCAAAGGAATGGGATCGGCGTAGGTGGGGACATGAACAATTAAAAACGCGGGACACAGCGAGCGCATGGCGAGGGAAAAGTAAATTAGGAGCACTGGGCGGGTTCAGAACCAGGAAATAGGCAGAGTAGGGTGGCCGAACGAGCAATCAACGAAGGCCCACTCAATCCGAAACGGGCTCTTCAGCCTTCGCCCGCGCCTCCCTCCTCTCCTGGTCCCAAGTCTTCTTCTGCGGATCCGGAGAACCAACACCAAAAGTTAGCTTCATCGGCCTAATCTCATCCTCCTCCTCGTCACTCGCTGCTTCATCACTACTGCCACCAAGCCCACCAGAGAGCGAGAATCTGCGGAGTCTGCTCTGGCCTGCGCTACGGCTCTCCTGCGCATGATGCTTCACGCTCGTGTTGCGCTTGCTCTTGCGCGGGGCGGAAGGGAAGAGCAGCTTGGGGATCGTCACCATGTCAGGAGTGTAGTTCGGGTCGTCGATGGGCAGCTTTGAGTTGGGAGGCGGGGAGAGAGGCCGGTCGTTAGCGTGGTCGTAGGCTGGGTTGGGGTATGTTCGTCGTACGCCGCGGCTGCAGATAGTTAGTTCATCAGTGATAGCACGAATGATGAAAGGACTTACAAAACATATGTCATTGTCGCCTTTTCCTTCAGAGGCACTGTTGGACGCGGAGAGGGCACGCCAGGGCTGCAATCAGAGCTTGGAGGCGTGTCCACATCGGACGGCGACACGAGGAAAGGGTTGTTCGGGGAGTCTCGGATGGTAGTTTTCGCTCGTGGAGTCGTTGGAGGCGATACTGTGTCTGAATCAGGTACCAATGACACCGCAGGCTGCGCCTTGACCGTCGAATGAGGCGGGGTGACCAGCACCACCGGCTGCTTCCTGTGCGATGGCGGGGGCGAGACAGGCGTGACGTCCGCTTGCTGGCGCCGCTTGTAGAGCAGCGGGCGCGACGACGACGCGGCGTTTGAACCGCCTCGGTTCCTGGTGCTGCTCCTCGTCTTCCTAGCACTACTTCCCAGCCAAAACTCGTCCTCGTCCTCCGGTTTCAACGCCTCCGTTCGCCTCTTCTTGTGCCCCCCTCCCAACTCCTCCTCATCGCTCTCAAGCACCACACCCGCATCGCTGTCGCTATCGCATGATCCTCGCGAGCGACCACGGCCTCTCTTCCGATGTGTCCTAGGTGGTGTGGGCAACGATGCCGTGGACGCTGAGCGTTTCAGAGGTCTTGGGATTAGTGGTAATGCCACTGGTGACGAGTCGAGCATTGCGTGTTGAAATAGATGTTTCGAGTAGTATTTCGCGCAGTATTTTTCAAAAAAGACGACAGGAAGAAAAGGAAGGAAGGTAGCGCGAAAACTCGAGGAAGATGGGGGGTACAAAGTAAAACTGGTCTGACCACTGTTGCTGCTAGGGCCTTTTGTTGTTACTTGTTATGTTCAGTGGCCACTGTGGCCATTGTTCTTTTGCGGCACAGCCACCGACACTGTACTTTCTGGTCTGGACCGTCTGGTAATCATCCAAAGGATGTTGGTTTACGAGTTTTAAGAGATTCGCAAGGTCTGACATTGGATATGGAATATGGTGATAATCATTTCAGCATCTTTGGGGAGCTTTCTGAACTGCGACGCGTGAGTGGAAATTTTCAAAGCATTGCCAACCGCAGTAGGATTCCGACAACGTACGTCAATAATACAATGGCATTCGGGTCGTATACTATATAGTACATGTGTAGTAGATAATCCGTTTATATATGCAAGACTAAAAAGTCTAACAGTGAAAAGAAAGCGTGGCTTGTATCGATGCCAGGGGGGGTATCAAAAAAATAATGTCATGACTGGATAGCAATTGCAAGTTGTAGTAATAGCAGTAAATAACGAGCAATCTATACTCAATCGTAGGTCAATAGCGTGTGTCTCTAAATAGCGTGTATGCAATGGAGAAGTATCCATATGAATAGTCCAATAGCTTGGGTGGGGGTATATGGATGCGGACCATGTATGTGTTTAAAACGGCTACAGAGACAGACCAGAGGCCGGCTTTTTTTTTTACGTGTATTCTGCGGTCTCTGTACCGTCTAGTGTGTCCATGGTGCCTTGGGTAGTGATCGTTGTCGAGCTATACATGCGATTGTTGACCAGCTGCGAAAAAAGGGGGCGATCGTCAGTACGTGACATCACAATAAACATAAGAAAATAACTTACGCCGTGAATGGGTCGTGTATAATCGACGTTGTCGCGTAAGCTCGTCACACTAGCCTGCTCATCCTGACTAAGAGCCCTTCCGAGCTGAGGGTCCAGAAGACCTTCAGCCACGACCGAAGATTGCGTCAAAGCTGGCGATGGCAGCGGAGGTAGCGTAGCAGGAGGCCACAACAGCTGGGCACTCGCAGTCGGGCTATAGTGTTGCTCGTTCGCATGCGCTATCTCAGCAGGCGTTAGGAAGGGCGATGTCGGAGAAGAGGAAGATGGTAGTTGTGATGGAGGAGGCAAGGGATTAAGAAGAGAAGACGGAGTATATCCTACAGGAGAAGTAGCGTACGATGACTGACGACGAGAGGCGATGGGTAGTATCGACTCTGCCGAGCTATGTCCAGCTGTGGATGGGTTGTGCATGACGAACTCTGGAACGGAGCCGCGGCTGCGGGGACTCAGACGGCCGAGGAAGCTCCGTACGCTCCTGCGCTCTGAGTCTGGTCGGTCGGAGCCTGTGTTTTGTTGCGGTAGTGGGAAGCTAGTGGGAGGGGTGTTGCTGTGCCGTGTGGATGAACCATGGGGATTCGACCGTGATGCTGAACCCGAACCCGAACCCGAACCTGAAGCTGGTGACGCGCTTCCTCTGTTAACAGCTTGCGCCGCCCCATGGCCAGAGGACGAGGATGTAGCACCATGGCCGGAGGATGAGCCGGGATTAAGCGATACAGCACTTTCGTATGTCGAGCCATGTCCGTGAGAGGACAGATCGGTCGCTGGTGCTGTATTACCATAGATGGTGGAGATATCCCGTCCACCGAGCCAGAGGCCAGGGTCTGGGACGTTCGACATGCGTCGTTGCTCGGGCGGCATGGAGTAGTTAGCGACCATGGTGGCAGGGACAGCCGTCGATGCCATATCCATAGTCTGTCCGAAACCAGGCATATACGGTTGACCACCAAACGACGAGCTCCGCACAGGTGATGGAGGAGCACCACCGCTCTCTACACTGCTACTCCCACCAGCAAATGACGCAGAAACACCACGATGCCCAGCAGACCCAGTACCAGACGCGGAGCCGTGTCCTCCGTTGCTACTCCCATCAAGGAAATCCCCTTCGCCGCTATGCCCGACACTATGTGGAGGTGGGGCATTGCTCCGGGACGCACCGCTGCTGTTGTGGTCATAGTACGGATCGTAGTCGATATCGTCATCTTCATCGAGCGGAGGACGCCAAATACCAGGATGGCCACGAGCGAGGAAGTTTTCGTTGGATCCGTTGTGTGGTCGGCGATGGCCCTTGTACCTTCTGCATCCAAAGAAGACGCCGATGACAACGAGAATGAGGGCTAGTGCTCCTCCCAACGAGACACCGATGATGGCACCCGTGTTATGAGCAAAGCTATGAGAGTGTCAGAATAAACATACGTAACAAAATAAAAGATGGATACGTACGCATCTCCCTTGGGTGTATCAGTACTCAACACGCCTGTCTCAATGACTGTACTATAGGTAGTTACACTACCACCCGGGAACGTACTCGTCCAGACTGAAGTGTACGTCAACGTGTATGGGAATGAAGTTGACGGCGAGGTGGTTTCAACGGACGGCATCTCAGAGGGTATAATCAAGCCAGGAACAAGGGACGTAGATGTCAGCCCGACATTGACGTTCATGGACGTCGTCGCAAGGGGAAGAGAGATGGTCGACGCGGGTAGAGGAAATTCTGAAGGGGATGAGCCGGATGTGCTACATGCGGATGAGCGAGAAGCAGAAGAGGAAGAGTAAGTGAACGTACGAAATGGCAACCTGCGAGGTGAGAACCGGCAGGTCGGTCATAGATGGACTGGCAACGCCCGACGGAGACTCTGGAACCGCAGTGGTAGTGTCATTGAGGGTGATAGACGGAGGGTCGACTACCACTGAGGTTACTGTACCCTCTGGTGTCGTCGTTGTTGACGATCCATTAAGGGGAGGTAGAAGCGTCTCTGATAACGTTATCGTGACCTCGACGGAAGTTGGCGTCTCTGACACGCTAGTAATAGTCGACGTTCCATCCGTTGTTTCTGTCGACGAGGCGGAAGAGGTTGGCGTCACATCGGAACTTGTCGGGGTCTCTGAGGTTGCCGAGTTGCTTGGGCTGCTGGTGACAGTCTCCGAGGTCGTAGTATCCGTGTTTGTATCTGACGCGGTCGAGGCCATCGTATCCGATGTTAGTGTTGGTGTCGACGAAACGGAGGTTGCCGAGGTTGGTAACTGTGGGGAAGAAGAATCGTTAGCATTAGGTTCACGTGTAGATGACGGAGACTGCGATAAAGCAGACGTAGGTGAAAACGTAAAAGATAATAAAGTAGACGTGAACGTGGTCTCAGACATAAAAGAGGTTGTGAGTAACGCAGAAGTAAGTGGGGACGGGGAAGAGGAGGGCGGCGGTGGTACGGGCGGCAGCTCGGAAGAGGTGGGTGTCTCTGGGGGTGGAGGCGGAATACTCGCCGACGACTGGGGAGCAGACACGGTTGGCGACGACTCGAACGATGTCGTGCCTGGTGGTACAGATGGCGTAGGACTGGGCGACGTGGGCTCAGCCGCCGTTATGGGTGACGACGTGTCGCTGACAACACTCGACTGACTAGACGTCGCTGGCGAAACCGAACCCGACGTGTTAGATAGTGATGAAGCCACTTCTGAAGGCTGGTCCGAAGACGCCGCTGGGTTCGTTGGTGCAAAAATGTTGCTCGGCGTTACGGACGTGATAGCCGACGGCAGTAGGGTCGTCGAATTCGTGGCAGCAGGCGTCGTGAGCTCGCCACCGCTCGGCGTCGAAGGGGAGAACGACGCTGAGGGAGACGATCCCGATGGTGAGAGCGAAAGCGTGAGCGTTGATGGCGTGAGCGAAAAATGCGACGATAAGAAAGTCGAAATGATGAATGACGTAGGATTTGACGGGGATAGCGTCTCGGTAACACCTGGCAACTGCGTGATCGGTAAATCAAACCACGAAGCGAGGATCGATCCCGATGATGATAAGAATATATCCGAAGCCGATGACGCTCCCAAAAAGAACCTGCTCGTCGTCGGCCCGGATGTAGACAGTAGCACCAAGGATACAGGGGTTGTGGAGAACGGTGCTGAGGTACCAAGTTTCGTCGTTGCCAAGAAGCCCACCGATTGAGAGGAGACCGCCGGCCAGGAGGAAGTGGATGGAGATGGGGGAGAGGTAAACGAAATTGCAGAAGAAAGTAAACCAGAAGATAAATGGGATAAAGATAGCGAACTCGAAACTGATGGTAACGAGCCCGTAAAAATAGAGGATAAGTTAGACGTAATAAAAGACGGCGAAAGTAAGAAGGAAGTGATGGAAACGGGGGAGGAAGTGGGGGGAGGGGGAAATGATGAAGGAGGCCGCATGGTGGAATCGGAAGGAGGGAGATCGGAAGGGAAGGAGAATGAAGAGGAGAGGGTAGGGAAAGTAGGCGGGATTGGGATAGAGGTGGATGAAACATTGGCAAGCATGCTCGACAATGAAAAGGAGGAAATAATATCAGAAAAGCTCGCGAGCGTAGAAGAAATTTGAAAAGTAGAAGTAAGTGGAGCGGTGGAATGAAAACTGGATGGGAAACTCGAGGATAAAGTAGAAAGTGTGGTAGAAGGAATAGAAGAAGTGAGATCGAACGAAGAGAGGGTAGAAGAGGCGGTAGGAATAATGGATGAATGGATTTCTAAAGTAGTATTAGGTGAAGGAGGGATAGAAGAAGTGAGGTCGAACGAGGGGGGGAGAGAATAGGCGGTAGGAATAATAGGTGGATGAATTTCTAAAGTAGTACTAGGTGAAGGAGTTGAAAGTAACGTAGAAGAGAAATTGGAGGATAAAGAAGATGGAAGGGAAGATGATGACGGGAGGGCGCTGGGACTGGAGGGTGGTGAGGAAGAGGAAGTAGTGGAAATGATGGAGAGGACCGAAGATGGGAGTAAAGTAGAAGAAAAATTGGGAGCGGAAGTAAAAGAGGTGGTAGAATCAATAGTGGAAATGCTCGCGAGCGACGAGAAACTTTGCAATGTAAATGAAGGGAAGGATGAAGAAAGTAAAATCGACGATAAAGAAGAAAACTCGACAAGAGAAGTAAATGGGATGGAGGACGAAGAAAAGGCGGTCGAAGAAGGCACGGGAATGGAGGTGATCGAGGGAGAAGAGGCGGTCTCGGATGAGGAAGGTGCGGTGGTGGTTAAAGAGCAGGAGGAGATAGCGCGAGAGGATGACGATAGAAGCGTAGAGGCTGATAAGAGCGTGGAAGATAATAAAGGCGCGGAGGATAATAAAGGAATAGAGGATAATAAAGGCGTAGAGGATGATGATAAAGGAATGGGCGTAGTGTTCATGGATTGAACGGAAGACGTGGGGGGCATTATAGAAGGTAAAGCATTCGTAGAAGGAAGGACATTCGTAGCAGAAGAAAGACCATTCGTAATCGAGGACAGCACCACATTCGTGGTAGAAGAGACCACACTCATAGTAGAGAAGATAACCACACTCGTACTCGAAACAGAAGCCAACACAGATGACGAAGGCATAGTCGTCACGACGAACGACGAAGAAGCACCATCAAAGAACGATGAAGAACGCGTCGTCACTACAGACGACAACGACGGACGAATAGAAATAACAGAGCTCGCAGTCTCGAGAGAGGGAATACTCACGGATGATGCAGTCGAAGATTCCTCCGAGCTTGAGGGCGGCTCTGTGCTTGAGGGCGGCACTATAGTTGACAACGGCTCTACAGTTGAAGGCGGAGCAGAAGACGAGGAAGGTTCCACCACAGTTGAGGGCGGCACAGAAGACGAGGAGGGTTCCGCCACAGTTGAAGACGGCTCTATAGTTGAGGGCGGCGCAGAAGACGAAGAGGGCTCCACCACAGTTGATGACGGCTCTACAGTTGAGGGCGGCACTACAGTTGAAGACGGTTCTACAGTTGAGGGCGGCACAGAAGACGGGGAGGGCTCCACTACAGTTGAAGACGGCTCCGAGGGGGGTGTGCGCGTCGATGTGGGCTGAGACTCCGTCGAAGGTGTCGGTGCCAGTGTAGATGGCTCTGGCGTGACCGTCGGTTCCGGCACCGTTGTCGGCTTTAGTGTAGGTGTAGGTGTAGGTGTAGGCGGAGGAGTGGTCGCCGGCGGCTCTGAATTCGTCCGAGGCACTGAAGTTGGCGGGGAGTCCGGGGTGGTTTGAGGGGCTGAAGTTGGCGGGGGATCCGGGGCTGGGGTAGGATTTGATGTTGGCAGGGGATCCGAGGCAGGTGCAGGATTTGATGTTGGCGGAGTCGGCTCCGAAGCAGGGGTTGTAGGTGTAGGTGTAGGTGTAGGAATTGGTTCGGTTGTAGGCGCCTGAGAAGTAGTTGGTGGAGCAGGCGGAGTTGTAGTTTGTACTGTTGTCGTTGGAGCGGGGGGCGGGGGAGTCTCGTTAGTCGCAGTCGTTGGTGTACTTACGGCTGGCGGATCAGGTGTTGATGTTTGCGTAGTCGCTGTAGTACTCGGAGGCTCTGTGCAAAAAATAGAGTGTGAGAAGGAAATTTTCGTCGGTGGTATTTGGGATACACTGAACCTGTGGGTTTGGGGCTTTGCGTCGTTGGAGACTCAGTACTCGCTGGCGGCGGCGGGGTGTTCGTGGTGGGCGCGCCAGGCGAGCCTAGAAAAATGTCTCAGCTATTTACTTCCAGCACTCAGCTTCTTGTTACTCGCCTGTAGTTTCAGGGATAGCTGTCGACGCAGGTGGCGGTGTAGGCTGATTTACGGGGCTGGTCTCGGACGGCGTATTCGTCAAGGACGGGTTCCTGAAGGAAGCATATGAGGAATGAACGGACTGTAAAGCGAATAAAAGCTGACGGATCGGCCACTTGTCTCTTCATCCTCGCCAATTTCCGCATATTCTCGCCACCACCACCAATAACGCCAATTCTTTTGTCCATCCGAATTCCTTCCTTCCAGGACATGGGCGGGCTCAACATTTTGTTCTGGGTGGGCCAGCGCTGGATTCCAAAGGGATAAGGGAGCTGCGACAGAGAGGCGGCAGCGGCAGCATTGAAGAGTAAAAATATCACGAATATAAGTAACGGGGCAATCCGAGACACAACGGCGGGGGAATTCATAACTGGTTCATAAAAGGGTTTGTCGAATGTGTTGGACGATGTCGAGCAATGAACGAAAAGTTTCGGGTTGGCACCACGCGTCCGCAAGTCTATTGCGATCCTAGTTACAATCGTGCAAGTCGGCAGAGCGGGGCGTCGAAGCGGCCAAGAGGGCTTCTTCGCTAGACGTTATGGATGGGAAGACCAGGAGAGTACGATTGTGGTGGGGTGCCAGTGACCAGGGCTTCCATCAAGGAGGAGAGTGGCTAAAGGA